>VXAB01006122.1:200394-442105 GCA_013399175.1 Odontophorus gujanensis | reverse complement strand
CTCAAAAAAAAAAACAAAGAAAAACCTTTTTTGGTTTTTTCCCCCCCCCCCCCCCCAAAGCTGGCTTCTTTAAGGTAGTTCACCTCCTTGCTATACAAGTTCCAATCCAGGATTTCCTATACAGTAGCTTTAACTAATTTTAATCTAAGAGTTTTGTACATCCAGAGACAGCACTCTAGAAGTGTCAGAAATGACTACAGTAGGCCAGATAAATAAATAAACCTTCAAATAAACCTTGAGAATCAAAATTTGAGCATTAGTAGGATATGAATGCTTTTTTCTTTACTAGTTTATTTTTATAATTTCATTATCCGCTACATCAGACTTAACTATGCCTTTTCTGAATATTTCATGTGCATTTTAGCTCTTCTCCCCATTATCAGACAACACTGTCAAAAAAAACAAGCTGCATAGTATCTGTACAGTAAGAGCAGATACCACCTAACACTAACGTGCCTAACCTAGTTAGTACTCACCTGTTTTACTGAGGTAATATACTTAATTAAACCATGACAAAATTCTAACATGACTGAGGCTTAAGTGCTAACAAATAGCAGGGCATTTTTAATTGTTATACTGCACAGCCTTTTCAAAAAATGTAATTGCTACAATACTTGATCTGCTCTATGACTATCAAACCCAAATGACATGCCATGTTTCATATTTAAAAGCCTCATGCATTCAGAAGTTTTAAGACTTATAACTACATCAGCTGAGAAAACCAAGGAAGAGGAGGCTCCTAGGAGCAGCTTACCCAGGGGAGGAGGCATCAGCTCCTTCAAAAGTGCATCTATGAAAAGATGTGGCTAGGCCCCCAGTGACTGAGCAGCAGTAGAATCAAACTCTGCTGCTTCATTGTTTTGTAGATAATCCAAATCCCCACAAACTCTTACACAAAAATCATAGCTCAGTTTTCAGCTTCATCAGGAATTCTCAGTTTGGAAACTGCACTTGAACAGCTTTCAAGCATTAGGAGCCATGGTTTGACCATCTCTTTTACTGCCAATAATTTTCCCAAACTGACTGGACAGTATTTAACAGAAGCTATTTTTTAAGTCATTGCTAATACTGTACACAAGACAGAAAGGCAATGCATACCTAATTGACAGAACATTTGCATATCTTTATTTTACTGAAGACTTCAAATGACATGCATCAAAACAAAAATATTTCGCTTTAGATAACACATATTAAATACACACAAGCAAGAAAAGCTGGAAATGAGCCCTAACTTGGCTTTCATTTCTACTCTGGAAATTTCCTGACAGCATGAACAATCCATATCTGAAACAGTTCCTGAACCAGTAGTTTACAGCCTTCAACATAACAGTTTAAAAACAGACTAGTTTATATCACCGAACATTGCTTAGGGTTTCTAGATTCCTCTATCACAGAGGAACAGTAAAGAAGAGTGATTGCTGGCTCAGCATTTTAACTTTAACTAGCCACCCTAAGATACCTTTGGGGTAAGGACAGCTTTTGTTTGTTCTCATTACAAAAGCAATGTCAAGTTTAAAATGAGAAAAAAAAACACCAGCAACACACAGTTATTAACCCTTCAGTTATGCCTGTGGTTTATAGTCCTCAAAAAGACAGCTCTCCAATTAAACAAGGATCGTGTTTAAGATATAAAATAACCTTATACGGAGATGATGCTATTCTCTCCCCAAACAGCACTTGCCCAAGATTTTCTGATGGTCTTTTCTCTTCCTTATCTTGACAGAAGTCAAAACTGGAAAAAGGGGAAAAGGTTACCTTTAATTTTTAATGACCATGTAATTGTAAATAATAGCCTAAAACAATGAATTAACTTTTGTCCTTAGCATAGCAGCTTCATGCTTCCTTCAACAGGTCAGCCACCATTAATAAAAATCTGAGTGCCTTCACAGGTACTATATAGAAACTCTTCTGATATCAGTTGGATCTTTCGTAGCTAAAGTACATTTAGCAAAACACATGGCTTTTAGTCCAAAAACCGTTTCCAAATGACAATTTAAACAAACAACAGCATGTTTCACATTAAGAAAAAATAAAGGCTATGCCACAAGTCGTCCATTCTTCTGCAAAAAATACCAGAAAAATTACTACCCCTCCCCCTCTCCATTCTCAAAGGAGTGTTTACATTGAGTGTTTAATGTGAATCATGCGCCAAGGAAGGGAAGTGCTGCTGATATTAACACACCACACCGCCAAATGCCACTAACCAGTTATTTCCAACTCAATATACTCTGAAACAACAGAACATAAGGGAGAAGATATAACCAGTCTGAGTGCCTGTTATTTAAACATGGGTTGCAGTAGGTGACGAGAAAAAAGAAATTCAGTTATCTTTGCTGAATAAGTACTTTTTCTTCAATGTGTGGGCCTAACTTCATTGCCTTTGGTAAAGCTTAATGCAAATAAAGACATTGCTGGCTTTTTGAGCTAGCTTGCAGCTTTGTTGCTACAGTCACTACTAAGACTTCAACAGCACAGCATATGACTTAGAACAGAGACAAATCTGATTTTTGTATATGCTTGAGAACAAGAGCCTCTTTGATTGTATATCAGTTCCTGTACATATTTACCTACCCTTGTAAATAATTACAGTACTCACAGACAAAAATCAAAATCAAAGGAAAAAAAACACCCAAGAATTAGATAGAAAGCTTTGGTGGTAAAAGTAATAATGGCCCACCTTCAAATTTACCTCATTTTCCAGAAAAAAAGGAACATAAAGATTCTGTCTTCCTAGGTTTCACAGGCAGGAAGGACTTTCAAATGTGGCAGAACTGATACAAAATATTAAACTCAGCTCAAACATAAAGTACCTTAAAGAAACTCACCGGCAGATCCAAAACAGTGCTTTCTGCATACATGACCCGCCCCACTACACCAAGAACAGAAAACACATTTCCAAGTGCTCGGAAGCACACCGGGCCGTACTTACGCATCATACTCATAGGGCAGAACTGATTCAACTGAGTCCAGTCTGTTCACAAAGAGCTCAATCAGCGACTGCAACGGAGAAACGAAGCATGAAAACCCAAACCTGCAAAAGCAGATCCACAACCAACACGAGGGCACGGCCGGCTGGCAGGAGCTGCCAGAAGTTATCGCAGGGCAGCTACACAGTCCTGACAGGGCCCGACCGCAGCGCTGGGTCACGCCAGAGCCCCGCAGGGCCTGAAATAAGGGAAGAAGGAGCGGCGAGGGGGCAGCGCCGTGACGGGCCCTCCCGACGGAGCTCTCACCTTGCAGCCCTCGCTCTCCTTGTCGTCGTCACAGAAGCTGACGGGCGCCAAGCCGGGCAGGTAGAAAGCGGCACAAAGAGGGGCCAGCAGCAAGAAGCCGGCCGTCAGCTGCCTCATCTTCCAGCCTGGAGGAGCGGGGACAGCATGAGCCGAGGCGACAGCTCCCGCTTCCCCGGGCAGGGCCTTTCGGAGGCGGCCCCAACCGAGGCGGAGACCGCAGCATCACAGCGGTAGTGGCGCCTGCGCGACGACGCGGTGAAGCGCTGGGCGCCATCTTGAGTGAGGGCGCACTGAGGGACGTCACTGGGACCCCTGTACTTAGGTGGGGTGGGCAGAAAGTGAAAGCATAAAGGGAAAACAATCATCTCACGTGCCTTCTCAGCTGAACCTGAGTTGTTATTTCAGGCATTTCAGCTGTGATCCGCTTTGTGCTGTAAACTTTTCCAAGGGATCCGCAGTTGCATTGCCAGGGGGGTGGTTTGGGAGAAATGCATCGTGGAGCGGCAGCTTAGAAATAGTTGATAAAGTCAGTGCCAGAAAGAAGGGCTGCTGCCGTCAGCACGCTGCCCTGCAGCGTCAGCGTCATGGAGTTGTGAATTTCTATCAATGCCCACAAAAGGGACAGCTGCCCTGAAAACTGCTCCTGGTCATAGAAGTATTAAACTGATCTTTTTGGTTATTAGTGGTTTACTGTATCTCTGGAGGGAATTACGTTCCTTTTTTACCCATTCTGATTGCATTTCCTAACATAGTCCTAATTCCTTCTCTGCTCGCTCAGGAGATGTGCAGTTTGTGTTCTGTATTTCGCTTTAGGCTTATTTGATTCGGGGCTTTACGTGCAGATCTATTTCTTTGATATTCTGTGCTTTTTGTTCTGGTTTTCCAAAAATGAAAACAAACACAACCCCACACAAATGAGTCTTACATGATCAGATTATTTATGTATTCAGCAGTCCTCATCTCCAGGCTCTCCTGATCCCCTTATCCTGTTTAAACCCCAAGTGTGATGAACTTGGTATGAAGCCAGTGTCTGATGAAAATGTGCAAGCGTGTTACAACAAATGCCCAAAGTACTGCCCTCTGTATGAATGTGTTTGTACTGTAAGCTTAAATATATTGTTAAACTGTATATGGTCAACATAAATGTGATACCATAGGTGAAAGCTACCAAAAATACTTCATCAAATATCCCCTTTACAGAATGTTGTCTCCTTCTCCCATTTAGAGGGCTCTTTTTTATGGCTACCAGTGAAAAGATGTTAAGTGATCTGTTTTTATATGTATGTGTATGCACTTCATTACATATCCTTCTAAGCGATAATAATACAAGGGCAAGTTAGATAGGAACAGTCATCTGTGTAAAGGTTGGTGAAAGTTCTGTTTCCCCAGTTATCCCATCTAAGTCTGTTTCCTACTCTAGGGGCCAACATTTTTACTACTGCTTTAATTTCCAATCAGAAAATCTGAAGTTGAGAGATCATTTGCAAAATAAATTGTTGTAGCTCATCAGCCTTGAGCTTTTTACTTAAGAGGGATCTGTTGCCATACAGGCTGCAGTTTGTTCCCTGAAGATTTCTGTAACTTTTCTAAAAAGTACAAAGAAGGGAAGCGAGAAGCATTAGACTTGTTATATATTATTCACTCTTGGAAAAAAGGCCTGTCTTACTGAACTTTCACATACACTGTGTAATGGACAGTAAAATACTGTTCCAGTTTGCAGTGTCTGTGGAACTAAGGTTTTGACTAAGACCTGGCAAAGGTGTATTTCAGGACAAAGGAAAGAAAAAAACTGGGCCTCATATAATTAGAGCAGTTATGTTCTAATGCTGTTTCAAATGTAATTATGTTAGTGCCAATCACATCTAGCCACGAGTGCAAGATACCCTAGAGAATGTTAAGAAAATGAAGCCCTGAGTTACTAATTGTCCTGGTTTCAGCTGGGGTGGAGTTTATTTTTTCCTTCACAGTGTCTGGTATGATGGTTTTGGCTTTAGGAGAAAAACAGTGTTGATAACACAGCGATGTTTTCAGCTGTTGCTGAGCAGTGCTGTGTGGAACTGAGGACAGGTCAGCTCCTCAGTTTCTTGTACCATCCTGCCAGTGAGGGGGGCTGAGGGGGCATAAGACATTGGGAGAGGACAGAACCAGGACAGCTGACCTACGTTAGTCAAAGGGATATTCTGTACCAGATGACATCACGCAAAAAAAAAGGGAGGAAGGGAGGGAGGTGGTCAGGAGTTGGCCAGGCAAGCAGCTACAGCTTAGAGCCTGGCAGGCCATCAGTCAGTGGGTGGCAAACAATTATTGTTGCTGTAATCCATTTTTCCCACTTCCTTTTCTATCTTAGTATATAGTTTTTATCTCAAACCACAAGTTCTACTTTGTTTTTCTCAGTTCTCCCTCTCATCTGATTGTGTGTGTGCTTAGCTGCCTGCTGTGTTAAACCACAGCAATTATTACATATTTTACTCTTTTAATCAGAGAAGGAAACAGTTTAGTTTCCAGTTGCTTACATTTTCTATTAGCTGGGAGGTGATTAGCAAATACACTGGTGTAGGGCATGGAAGCAGACAGAAATTTCACACAGAGTCATAGAATGGCTTAGGTTGGACAGGACCTCAAAGACCATCTAGTTCCAAGCACCCAGAAATGTTTAGCACCTATGCTGGAAAGGTAACAATCTTCAAGCACACACTGTATTCTGAAGCCTATGAGAGCTGTCTTCTTTTGTATTTTCAACAGATCTTAAGGTAGTCTGACACAAGGCTGCGTTCTACTCTTCCTAACACAAAGCAGTTGAACATCAGTAACCGAATAGAGGAGACTGAAAAATAAAAGATAAGAATAGAGTCTGATGTTGTCTTCTCAGGACGTGACAATTTTGCAGCATTTATTCAAGGATGTTGCTTTTATTATGGAAGTCTTGTGGTCAGGAAGGATATTTATCATAGATAAACAGTACGTCTGGAAGTTATAAACAGAACTATAACTTTGAGCTAGCACTTTAATTAGGCAAAATGGCAAATATTCCAGGATGTTGCTCTTCTTATAGCATAAGTAAACAGTACATCTGGAAGTTATAAGCAGAACTATAACTTTGAACAAAAATGGCACATTGCTGAGCTTTCTGGGGTTTTAATCAACAGCTGTCTGAAGAAGGCAGCAGTGTGCCCAGGTGGCCAAGAAGGCCAACCACACTATCAGAAATAACGTCAGCAGGAGCAGGAGGCGATTAGCTCTCTATATTCAACACCGAGAGCACGGCGTGTTCAGTGTTGGGCTCCTCACTACCAGAAGAGCACTGAGGCCCTAGAGTATGTCCAGAGAAGGGAGGACGTGGCAACAAAGCCGTGAGGGGTCTGGAGCACAAATCTTAACAGGCTACTGATGAAGGAACTGGGATTGTTCAGTTCACCAGTTGTTCAGTTATGTTCAAAGCTGTAAAGCGAGTTTTCAGAGCGATCCCACCCGCAGCTCCCAAGCAGAGCTGCAAAGGGGAGAGCATCACCCGCCGTAGGACAACCGCCGCAGGGAGGACCAGGAAACTTCACTGATTCCTGAGGAGCTGGGCCGCCTCTCCGCCCGGCAGACTGCGGCCTCCCCCTGCTGGGCTCGGCGCCGCATGCATCCGGGGCCCCGGCCGGCGGTGACGTCAGCGCTATAAAGGGCTGCAGCTCCTTTGTTCGCCCCCATTGCGCAGTTGCGGCAGGGTGGGAGCGGAGGTGAGTGCCGGAGCCGAGCAGGCCGGGGATCCGCGGGGAGGGGAAAACGGGGCCCCGCGAAGCGAGGGCTGGATGTGGAAAGCGGCGGTGCGATGACAGGCGCTGCCCGCGGTGAGCAGCTGCGCTCCGCTCGCTGCTGCGGGCCCGGGCCGAGGCGCGGTGCGGCCCGGCCCGCCTCCTTCCCTCTGTGCCCGCCGGTCCACGTGCGGGGCGCGGGGACGGCTGTGGCGGGGCGCGGAGGGTCCCTGTCGCGCCAGGCTTTTGGCCGCCATTTTAGATGCGGGGTTTTTCGGCGTGGTCCCGCCGCGTGGGGTCCGCTTCCTCGAGGAGGACAAAGGGAGGGCGGCTGCGGGCGCGCCCTGGGGGCCGAGCAGAGGGTGCGGAGTGGGGCTTGGGGCGCGCGGGCCGCTTGGAGCCGAGGTGGTCGTCCGGCGCCGGGAGGGAAAGAAGGCCCTGTTAGAGGTGGCCGCCATTTTGTGGAGGTGTGCGGGGAATGCGGAGGGTCCGCCGCCCCCTCCTTGTTCTCTCCCGGCCTCGGGGAGGGGGGCGGGGGGCTGGCCGCCGCTTCGTGGCCGCCTGCGCGGCTGTGGCGGCCTCTAATGGGGGTTCCTCGTGCGGAGCCGCGCCGCCACTGCGCGGGATTTCCCGCCAGTGCGCCGGGAACGCGCGGGCACGTCTGTCCGCAGCGCCGGGTGCCCGTGATCTCCGGATCCTGTTTCCGTCCCGCTCCCCTTGGCCGCGTTGGGCTGAGGTGTGGGGCTGCCATCTGTTCGGACTGCCGTGTTGTGTAGGCCTCGGCTTTGTCCTAGTGTCGATGTGCTGAAAATAACGTCAAACGTTGAGCTTTATTTTGAATGTTGGCCCATCTGACTTGAAAGTTAACCATTTGGCTTTGTCTTATCATTAGCTGTACTTACTGTGACTAGAGTGAGAGAGGTTGAGCCCTAAGATTACCATCACGGGCAAAAAGGCAGTAAGCTTAGCTTTTCTGCATTCACCGTTGTCACTCCTAAACCTGCTTTCATCAGAGGCTTGCTTTGCTTTTTGAAGCGACTCTCTCAGCTGGAAATAGCTGCTTATCATCTCTTTGGCATTTCGTTCAAAGAAAATAAGCTTGCATTGGAGGAAGAGTGGATATTCCGTTGGGGTTGTCTTGGCGGTCTGCTGTGCTCTTAATGCTTTGTTAACGACAGCTGTCTGCTTTCAGTAGGTCTCTTTTAGCATCAAAATGGTTGAAGCAGATCGTCCTGGGAAACTGTTCATCGGGGGCCTGAACACAGAGACAAATGAGAAAGCCCTTGAGGCCGTGTTTGGCAAATATGGACGCATTGTGGAAGGTAAAAACAAAAAAATTCTTGTCATCTTAAGATTGAAGAACATCAGAAAACTGCTATGATGACTCTTACAGTGTTGATCTTAAGAAATGATCATTTTCTCTAAGAAGTTCTGAGCTTAAAGGTTAAATAAAGGTTAAGTTCTGTTGCTTAGTTAAAGAAGAGGGTAATGTGGCTTTATTTCCACCACAGTCCTCCTGATGAAAGATCGTGAAACCAACAAGTCCAGAGGGTTTGCGTTTGTAACATTTGAGAGTCCAGCAGATGCAAAAGATGCTGCCAGAGACATGAATGGAAAGGTAGGAATTAAGATCTGCTTTGCCTTTGCTACTGACTAAAAACACTGCTCTATGTAGTTAAATTAACTCATAATAAGACTTAGAAAGATAAAGATTCTGGAGACAAGTCTCAACGTTAAATTTGTCAGTGTCTTCATTTGCTCGTCTCCATGAAGCTAGAATCACTTTCCTCTGACTCTGGATTTGACAGTAGAAAGTGAAGCCTGGCTGTCATTTGGTTATATATTTTTAATTGGTGTTGGAGTGCATTCTAGTAGACAGCTCTTCACACTTGCGTGCCTCCAATTTTTACTGTATTGGAACGCAGTACTGTATAAATAATACTTTAGGAAAGTTACTTGCCTGAAAACTGAGTGTTTCCCCTAATATGGGTTTGATGTGACTGTGGTGTGTTGATGCATTGTTAGTTTGTAGGTATCCTTGTATGTGTGGCATGTATGTGGCACTTCTTGCCAGTTACAGTGAAAGTTGTACAGTTCAACGAGCAATTGAATTTGTTTACACCCTGCAATGGAGCTACATAGCTGAAAGACAGTATATAATAAATAGCTAATACATGTTCTCCTTTTTAAAGGCATAATAAATCTTTGAGTTTAGAGTAAAACTTGAGATTCGCATCAGGACTTGATTTTCAGATTCTTGTTTGTCATGTGTAATCTGAAGAGTTCAGTTGTAAGGATCATGCTGAATTAGGCTTTCTGCTAACAGCCTCTCTTCTAAGGTTAAAAAAAGCCTCTGTTTACAATGATTGAATAATAGTTGATCTTTTGATAGCCGTTAGTGCAAAATAACGACTGACACTTCTCAGTTCAGTATAGACCATAAGTGAAGCATAGTGAATGTTTGCACTTCCGGAGTAAGGAAATAAGTTTGTAGTGTTCACAGGTGATGCGTATAGTTAAACCTAGTTACTCCTTGTTTTGTGTTGTAGCAGACTTTCTGCTGTGTGTGCTGCTTAGTTTCTGGGTTCTTGAATCAGAATCTGGTGAAGAGTAGTGTTACTTTGCATGGAGACTTGCTTCCTCTTTAAGCAAGTTAGTCCTTTTTCTTAGTGTGGAGAGTGACAAGTCAGATAATGCTCTTTTCTATTCCAGTCTAAACATCCTTAAAGGCGCACTTGTTAATGAATCTGTCTCCATTGTGTAGCTTGCTACAGTTCTGAAGACTTGTTTACTGTAGTTTCCAAAACCTGATTTCCTGAGTTAATGATTCACTTGAACCCCTCACATACGGTAACTTCAAGCACCGGTAACTAATTGTCAGACTGAAAGGAGTTCAGTCCCTAATCCTAAGAACTGTTTATGGAGTACAGCATTTAAATGAAAGTCATTCTGAAAATGATCAACTGTTCTTGAATGTTGTGTATATATTCACACTGAAAACATTCGTGGAAGTAATGCTCACTGAAGTAGTTAAATGCCATTTGCTGTGTATTTGAGTTTGTATTTTGGAATTCACCATCTGGATCACTTGAGAACTAGGAAGCGATGACGGGTGGGTGATGTCATGGCTTTTGTCGTCAGAGCTGCAAATGTGCTTCCATCTTCTTTGAAATTTGAACAGCAGCGTATGAAAACAACATCCTCACTCAGGATTTGGGCAAGGGTGACCCTCAGTGTAAGCCTGCGAGTGTAGCTGTCTATAGTTCCAATCCTGTACCTACCTAGATTGCTTTAGTAGTGGATGTGAAAGATGGTTGTGAGGCAGTACTTCAAAAGGACTCTGCATTCTGCCTCTGAAGAGGAGTGATGCTTGGGGCCTCCTATTTGACGAGATCACTCTAATTTGTCCAAACTGGGAGGAGTTTTGACTGTTTGGAAGTGGTGAATTGGAGTGCTCATGGAAAATCCAGGCCTTTCAAAAGAAGGAACAGCAGAAGTGCTGTGCAGACAATAGCTCAAACAGTATGTTATGAGAAACTTTTCCCCCCTAGCCAAGGGGAAAGAGATGATGTGTGGGCTGTGTGTAGCTTATTCTGCCACTCCAGAGAAGTTCAGAGTTGCAGCCTGCAGAAGAGGATGAACTGGATGAATTCTACAAGAACACAAACATACTTCAGTTGCTGGAGTTGGGGGAAGAGATGGGGTTAAATATGTTCCATTCTAAAATGGGACAGACACGAGCTAGTCTCAGCTTGCTTGTTGACAATTTTAGTCCTGAGGAAGGAGGTCAGGAGATAATGGTTTTGGGGGAAGGGGAATTTCTCAAATTACCTTCTCTACAAAATTGGATTGGTTTCAGCCTGAATGGCACAGTAGGAACCTTGAAGGACTTCATAGCAAATTCTTCAAAAAATAAAAAAAATAAAAATCTTAATTGCAAGGTAATGAAGTCGTCATCCTGATGTCATAAAATGCACTTTCTTGTCTAAATACAAGAGAAACTCCATGTCTGTAGTGAACTTCCTAAGCTGTTCTGATCTTCTGATGTGAAGTCCTGAGGACAAAAATCTGTAATGAAAGAGAATGTGGCCTTAGAAGAAATATCTGGTTCAAGCCGAAGATAAAATTCCCTTTGAAGCTTTCTGTCATTTGAAGACCTGCCAAGCCAATTGGAGTGTGTTAAGAGGTTGGAAGTGAATGCTGCAATCCACTGCAGAAGATTATCGTCCTCTAACGAACAAACTTATTTCCAGATCTTCTTGGGAGGAACTGATATAATACAGAAAAGCTCAGCTTGATAGGAAATGATCTTCAGTTCTTTTATGTATTTGATATGGGGAAGTTGTCATGGTGTGTTGTCAAGAAAATGATGGAATTGCTGCAGCATCAACAACAAAATGGTCCATTGGAGAGGAAACACCTGTGTGGTGTTAGGCTGCTGGTTCATGCAAGTTACTTTGGAATATTTAAATTACAACTACTCAGACTTTCCAAATACACCTCATTTAACTTCTGTTTTGCGATGTGGAGCAGTTTACAGGAAAATTTTCTAATTGTTTGCTTGAAGTTCTCTGGATTCAGTACAAAACTGTATAGATTGTACATTGCACGTACAGGAGTTCTTACAATTATGGTTGCAAATCTACTATTCTTAAATGGGCATATATTGTAGACTTTATTTTTTAGTGCCAAGGTAATGCCACAAAATGGTGCCCATGTCATACTAAAAATGCTATTGTAACACTTGGAATCAAGATTATAAACACCAACTAGTGAGTGCTTGTTTTGACAGCTAGTGTTTTGGGCCCATTGAAAATTTCTTGCTGAGATGAGTTGTTGGGGTTTGGTCTCATCATAAGATGAGTTATTTCTTCATTTGACCCGAAAACCTATAAAATGAAGATGTTTCTCCTTTCCAAATTTATCATATTTTAAAAGACATACCTTCTGGTTAACAGCAGCAGAAATAAAGATTTTTCTTTGACATTAGACACAAATTTAGACTGCTTGAAAGCAAATTCAAAAGAAACAAGTGTTTTGCCTGGGTAATATGCATAGGTGCAAGGCAGAAGAAAATAAGAAATAGAATCATCAGAAAAACTGTGCCTCCTATGTTTAAACAAAAATTAAAAAAACAAAACAGGTTGGACTTGGATGTCAAGTGTTCAGAACCCCTGCTAGTGGAAGGGGATGATATTTGGGCTCAAAAATTGAAACAAATTCTTAGTAATCAGCAATGAAACAGGGCACCTATAGTCATGGTAGTCAAACTTAAGGCTTTAAGCCTACCTTTCCTGTTCTGAGAAAGATGACTGGGACATGAGATGGCAAAATTAGGTATGAGATACAAACTGCTAAGTTCCAGTGATTAGCAGCGTTAATGCTTGCTCCTGGAATGTTTGAGCTAGTCATGCCAAATGTCATTGAGTAACTGCATAAATTAAGTCAAAACCAAGACCAGTGTTATGTTGCTAATGTTTACTTTTTTCCTCAAGATGGATCGAGTCAAACCTTTGTGCTTTCAGTTTTCCAAATAGTAGCTGCAACTATGTATGGTGGTTGAATACATCCACTGCTAGAGTGGTTGATTTCAGAAAGGGACAGATTTCATTGGAGAAGGAAGAAGATGCAGTTCTACCTCCATAAACAACCACTAGCAGTGCAGAGTGAGACATTTCTCAGCAAGTTTTCTTCATTTATTTCAATATTTGCAGTTAACAGCACTACCTAATTTATTAGTTGTCATAGAGCTTATAAAAAAGGAAATAAGCTGTATTTGCCAATATAGATGTGCAGTGAACTGATTTCAGTAGAGCTTGATCTGGATTCTGCTCTACTGACCAAATGTGTATTGTCTGAAGGAGAGTGCAATGGATGAAGTTGTTGAGTTACTCAGGATGTCTTTACACATGTTAATAGTTGAGGTGTAATAACTGGCTGTGGAGTTCCTGTTGCTGCAGGTCTATGGTGCAGAAAAAGCATCCACTTAAGAAAAACAAAAAGTCCACTCTGGAAAAGCAATTAATAGAGTAAATTGTGGCAGTCACCTCTTTGTTTTTTCTTTATTTTTGAAAACTCACCTTGAAACAGTAGGAAAGGGGTGAATTACCATGCTCAGTCTACTTTGTAGATGCTGAAATTACTTCTGAATACTTCAGTGATCATCGTTTAATCAGGACATCAAGAAAATGTACTTAAAACGGCCTCCCCATTGCCAGAAACCCCAACTGAAGCTAAGATATCTTCAGCTTAATCCTGTAACTACTGGTGCAGTCAGTTTGGTGCAAAAGTCCGTGGCAATTGAAGTAAATTGGAGCTCGTAAATCATATTTCATTTACGGAATAAATGACATGGGGCTGCCGTAGTCATTGGACACTTATAATTTGACTGAAAGTGCTTTCTGATGCTGCTCTGTGTTTTTTCATCAATACCACGAGAATGAAGTACTCTAGAAATTAGGCCCAACATGCTGCTGAGTACATGGGGACTAATACTGAATACTGAAGACTCAATCTGTTCTAGAGTTGCTCTAACTTTATAAAATGGAAGCCCTATAATAGTGAAGCAAGAAGGGCTTAATTTAAGAAATACAAACGTGACTGAGCAATAAGTAAAGCAGCTTCTTCTTTAGTCATTAGATGGGAAAGCAATTAAAGTGGAACAAGCAACCAAGCCATCCTTTGAAAGTGGTGGTAGGCGTGGGCCACCACCCCCTCCACGAAGCAGAGGTCCTCCCAGGGGCCTTAGAGGTGGAAGAGGCGGAAGTGGCGCGAGAGGACCACCTTCAAGAGGGAGTCACTTGGGTATGTATTTACCTATCTCATTATATACTTGGACAACATACAAGACAATCCCATTGGAAGATGACAATAATCCTACTGGAAAAAAGTCAAACAGCTGAATAGTGCACTCCTTGTTCATTATTAAAATCATGAAATATAATCTCGGCAGTTGAGTCAAATTTTTGATTAGGCAAGTACACCTTAAGAAAAAGGCTTTCAAATATGAAGATTCCCTTCTACATCTAACACTCCACTTGACTTTGGCTATGAAAGAAACAAAACTCCTGCCCTGCACGTGAGAAAGGAAGCTTTCTTGTACTCAAGGTGAAAAAGTGATTCTCTTCCACCAGGGTAAGGGAAGTGCCTTCTGTTGTTGCTAGCAAGAGATCTAAACTCATTAAGCTGTAGCTGTTTAAATGATTGATCCTTTGGGGTCACAGTGGTAATCAGGAAAGCTAAATGTTGCTCACTACATTGCTTTGAGTTGGAGCTCTCTGAAATGGAAGAATAGTACACGGCTTGGTACTGGATGTACTTTAACTTAGATATACCTGTTTATTCAGCAACTTTTCAGTCACTTAAAGCAGCACATGTTTTATAACTGTAAAAGCTGTAGTGTAGGGAAAAGAAAAACCCCTCTGAAAATAGTGAAGACTCTATTCTTGGAAAGTCTGTGTAGTAGGTCCTGTGGTATCTCTGTTCCCTCTTTATGTAGGATCATCTCTAGTGAATCTTCCCAGGTGGCTTTTGTCTTCTGAGGACAGTAACTTGTTAGCATTTAGCGTGAGACTGATGACAGATAAGTTTTCTTTCTCTTTTGCAGCACACACTGTGGCTTTTAAATTACTTCTGTAAGACAATTCTTAACAGGAATTTGAGCTGTGAAAAAAGTTAATTTGTCATGCTCTCAATTCTGCCAGTAGCATCTGGTAGTGACCGAAGCACAAGAGAAAGATATTTTAAGGTCTAATGTTAGAGGTTTACTGTTGATCACACAGTAGTGGTAACATCAGTTAGATTATTGAAGTTGAGGCTTTAGGGACATACAGAGAAGTAACAAGTTGTTGCGTGGCTTGTCTTCTAGGGTCTTCTCGAGGGCCACTTCCCATGAAGAGAGGTCCGCCTCCACGAAGTGGAGGCCCTCCACCTAAAAGATCGGCACCTTCGGGACCAGTACGTAGCAGTAGCATGGGAGGAAGAGGTAAGGGCTTGTTAAATTATTTTGTTGCCTAGTCAGCTGTCTTGTAATACCTTAAGTCATCCGAAACTGATGAAGAGCATTGATTTTTAAGTTAATCTACTGTGGGCTAGTTGATCTTTTTTTACTGGCTGTCAGTTCTCTTCATATTAATGTCATTCTCAGCTGTTTGGTACAGCTGGTATGATTTGATGTTTCCTTTTAATGCTGCTTTAAGACTTTATAAGCAGAAAAGTATTGTGAATGTAGGCTGATGGTGATAGTTCTAAATCTCTGTGAACAGTTAGTGGTAATTGCCTTGAGTCTTCCGTGTGGTTAAGTGCTAACTATTGTAAAACTTCTATTTAAGCTCCAGTGTCACGTGGAAGAGACAGTTATGGTGGTCCTCCACGCAGAGAACCAATGCCATCACGAAGAGATGTCTACATGTCTCCAAGAGATGATGGCTATAGCACTAAAGATGGGTAAATTTTCTTAATGAATTTGACTGGCTTAATATTTTTCATTCTTCAGAAGATTTTAATCCCTGGTTACTGTGGCATAACTCAATGTTTGTTTGTTGTAGTTACTCGAGCAGAGATTACCCCAGTTCCAGGGACACACGGGACTATGCACCACCTCCACGTGACTATGCCTATCGTGATTATGGTCATTCCAGTTCACGTGATGAATACCCCTCTAGGGGCTATAGGTATCTACTACTGCATTTTTGTCCATGTCTTTTTACTTCAGCTGTGATGGTACTGATTTGTACTAAGTCTCAGTAGTCTTTCCTCTTACAGCGATCGTGACGGATACGGTGGTGGACGTGACAGAGACTATTCAGATCATCCCAGTGGAGGATCCTACAGAGATTCATATGAGAGTTATGGTAAGAATCCGTTTTGAGGATCATGCAGTAATTTGTATGGGTCTCGTGAAGTCTGACTTCTGCTGGGTAAACCATGTTTTAGGGGGAAGTGGCACATTTTTCCCCCTACAGTGAAAGTGCAGTTGTTGATTTTCATTTGATCACCTTGTTAAGCTGTAAGTTAACGAAGCGAAGTCTACAGTTCAGAATTGCAGCTATCTCTGGAAAATGTGGCTGAGTTCCTTCTCTAAAATAACAACCTGTTCTGGAAATACCCAGTAAAGAGCCTGCCTGAATAAACACCGTCTTCGTTCCTTCGAAGTCTATTAAATCCACTCACTGCCTGATACGCAATTCCCACTTAAAATACCATTAACGTGGCAGATTATATACAGACCATCTCGGTGCATACAAAAGAGTAAAAGTAAACATTTAATACAGCAATTCTGTAAATTCAGATTGAAATTGTTTTATATAACTTATGGTGTTGCCATATTACCTGACCATTGACCCTGCAGGTAACTCACGTAGTGCTCCACCTGCACGAGGGCCCCCGCCATCTTATGGTGGAAGCAGTCGATATGATGATTACGGCAGCACTCGTGATGGATATGGAAGCCGAGAAAGTTACTCAAGCAGCAGAAGTGATGTCTACTCAAGTGGCCGTGATCGTGTTGGAAGACAAGACAGGGGTCTTCCCCCATCCATGGAAAGGGGCTATCCACCTCCTCGTGATTCATACAGTAGTTCAAGCCGCGGAGCACCCAGAGGTGGTGGCCGTGGTGGAAGCAGATCTGACAGAGGTGGAGGCAGAAGCAGATACTAAAAACACTCTTAAATTTTTTTTTGGACCAAGACATTACTTCTCAAACAAAGAAAAAAAAAAAAGTGGAAGTTGTTCTATCTTTAGTACCAGAGGACTACTAAAAGGAAAAGTTGTTTTTACCTTTTTTTATTGTTGCCTGTTAAGTTTTCCCCTCCGTGACTTTTATGCTTTTGTGAAGAAAAGTTAAACCAGTGTTTAATTTCATTTCAAAATTTGTTAACATTTCTTTCAAAAGGCAGATGTTAAATGTATAAAATTTGAGCTGTGTACTAGTGTTGTAATTTTCAAAGTAAAGTTTCCCTGAAATGCCACACTTCCATCTGACTTTCCTCGTGAACGGAACAAGCAGATCTTCCACACAACTTCCAACTATCTAAAATGGAGCTGGATTGTTCTACATATTCAGCATCTCGTTCTTTAAGTATTGTTTGTGATGTGGAGGGTGGTGGGGATATTCCACAAAAAGTTCATTTTTGTCTAGAATTTGAAGTCGGTGTTCCCTGAAGTCAGTGTTCCCAGTAGAAAATGCCTTCAGATCCTTGTGTTTAAAAAAAAAAAAGTCACTCCACCTGAAAAAGCACGTGGATAATAATACTATTTTTTTTGCCTTCCTCCTGTTTCATGGGGAGTTTAAAAAATTCTCCCCATCCAGTGAACTATGTACATGTAAGTCAGCTACAGTATACTGTTAAAAAAAAAAAAATTAAAAAAAAAATAAAAAGTTTGACCAATTCATCAAAGAAGCTACAAAGCCATGCTTACTTATACTGTTTCAAATTTTTGCAACTCTGTAGTGTTTCACTTTTAAAGGAACATCTTTGATTCCAAAGGAGAAAATAAGATAAGCAAAGAAGTCTTTCTCTCCAACTTCTCAAAGGCTTATGGCTTCCTAAAAACAAGTGAAACTTTCAGCATTCCACAGCTGATTTAAAGCTACAAATGCCTGTGAAACAGCAAAGATGGTAAGCAAAGCAAACTAGTTTTTCAGTCTAAGTCAAAATTGAACCAAGTTTCTTCCTCTAGTACGGTAAAACAAGCTGCACGTCATGGCAATGGAAGTGCTGTCTAGATTTAAAAAAAATAAGGAAATGAAATACTTCAATGCATTAGAAGTTCTCAAAATTCATCATTTCTTCTTGGATAAAAGCGTTTATGGCACCAGCTTTGAAACTAAAGATGAAAATGCAGCTCGCTATAAGCAGAACGCTGTGAAGTAGGGTTGGGAGGGGGTATTTTGTGCCCAGTGCCTTTCAGTGAAGATGCTCAAACAGACTGCGTATGCTGTTACTTTAAGAAAATTAAAAGACTTGTGTCAGGAATTGGTTTAGATTGACATATCATCTCAGCTATTGGGAGTTTGAAGCAAGCCATTGCAAACTTGACGTTTAGTTGGATGCCTGACCAGTTTTGACACAGCATTACAGGGATATCTAGTATATGTGGCAGAACCTGTGACAAGTTATGACTCAGGTAAAGCCATGAAGTTCAAAAGATGCTCTTGAATGTAGTATACGTGAAGACCTCCAACTAAAAGCAAAACCAAAACTTTTTACTTCTGTTTAGTCCTCAGTATGTTTTGTCATTCAACTTATGGATTTAACATGGCAGTGCACCATTGAAAAGGAATGAGAATCCATAAGCCATGCAACCAGTCACTAAGCCATTCCAGTCCATTCCAAACCAGTGAATCCTCCACCACATAGAAGAGAAGTAGTAAAACTTGAAACAGACTAATCTGCAAGCCCAAGCTTGTGACTCTTGAAATGGGGGGAAGCACTGTAGATTGACTTGTGCTGTAAAGTGTACTTTTCTCAGCTTGCTTTATTTTGATTACAGGATGATAACTTCTGGAAGAGGCTTCTGAAGTAGAACAGGTTCGTCTGGTTTGGTGGCAGAGACGAGTGATGCCTGCACTGATAGATCAGGTAATTACTGTATTTTTGTAGTAGTTACATGGGAAATTTTTGATGGATCCGTATTCATAGTCAGGTAGACATTTGTGGTGGCTAAGTTATCCTTTCAGCTCTGAAAGGAGATTTTGGAGGAGCTGATCTAAGCAGAGTTTTACATTGCCAAATGAGAAATTTCAGTGAGAGATCTCTTACCTGCAGAAATGGTCCAGTTTGGGAAGAGGTGATCATAAAATATGTTTACAAATGCACCATGAAGTGCATTTAAGCATGAACACACCATAATCCAGGAGTCTTCATAAAATTAAGACCCAAAGGTCTAGATTGGAATAACAGTTGTTGGTACAAAGATTTAATCAGTTGTTGAATATGCAGACCATTTAATTTAATGATCACACCGTACAGTCTTTGGCTAGGTGTTGATCCCAGCAAGGGTCCATGGATTAAACTGCATACTTCTGTGCATGTCAGAAACAGCTTAAAACATTTTAGGTCAGCTGTGTTTCGTGACTTCGAAGTCTACCACGTTAGAATTCATCTTCAGTGAGTGGAGAAACAAGCAGATACTGTTCAGATCTCACGTTTAACTGCAGCTGTTGTGTTTCTCTAACACTTGACAGCGAAAAAAAAAAAAAAAAAAGTAGTTGCTGTCATGCTGACAGTGTTCTGGAAAACTTTTCCTCCAAAGAATCACCATCCAAAAAAAACACCAACAACCCACACCACCACCCTTAAGGTGTTTATTGCTGATTAAAGGAACTAGTGTAGGATGGAGGCTGTGGACAGACTGGGGGTTCTTTTTGAGGAGATTTGCCAGAATTCTTTTACTGTAATTTTTTAATTCATCTCACTATGTATTATTTTCATGCTACATTTAAGTACTTTTGAGAACCGACTTTTAAAAAGGTGAAAAGAAAAAGCTGCAGTTGATACTGTGATTTACCTGACTAATTGTCTTTGATTTTGGGTAACATCTGTCTCGTGTGAAGGATAGGTTCTGCTGCATACTGTGTGATATTATCATCTCAGTTTGCTCATAGTTCTTTCTTTGTGCAGTGCTTTTGTCAGAATATAATACTTAGTACGTATTCATGATAAATTTCTCCTTCATCTCTGAGTACTGGATTTTATTTCAAATTATTAAGGGACATGATACAGTGACAGGACCCAACAGACCAGGCTGATGGTTGGACTCTGTGATCTTGATGGTCTTCTCCGGCCTAGATGGTCCTGTGAATTACAGAGGTGTATGTGTAGTTTCTGTTGAGAATTGGATAAAGTACATAGTGAAATAAAAGAAAAGCTGCCAACTGGCCTTCAGTTTTGCTGTTGCTGTTCATAAAACTTCAACGAACAACAAGTGTTAATTTCCTCAACTTTGTGGTGCTCTTCAATGTGACTGTTCAAATATTTGTATTGCAAATCCTACTGGAAGTGACACTGAAATATTGGGTGCCTTTTTTTGCTGAAAAATCACTGATGGCAGTAGTAGGGCACTGAGCTGGAGTCAGGGAAGAAGTCTAAAAAGTAAACTCTTTTCTCCACCTGCAAAAATATAAATAGGCATCAGTTTTTAAAGTTTGAGGCTGCTCCATACCATGAGTTCTGCTAACAAAGACGTGGCTTGCTATCTTTAATATGCAGCATCCTAGGTGACTTTAAAAGGTTTTACCAAATCATCATGCAGATTGTGTCAAAATGTTGTCGATTGTTTTGGTATGTACATGCAGTGTTTGTGGTAATTCTCTGTATCTCTTCTCTGGGAAGTGAGAAATTAATTACTCCTGACCAGTGAAAATGTTTCTCTTTGAAATTAAGACCTTCTTTATCAGTTTACTAGATTTGTTTTGTCACTTACAGGTGCTTATTTGAGCACATTGGAATTAATAAAGATATAGCTGCTGATGTATTTTTTTCTCTTAGAACAGTTTGGAAGTAACCAAAACATATTCGCTGTGTATGCAGCAACAGCTCGGTGATGTGATTTTGTTTTCTTGCTTTTTGAGAGCATACTAAGTTGAATTTCCTTTCTTTCAGACTAGAAGACGACAGTGCAGCAGTGGATGCTCATGGGAAAATTGAACAACAAAATGCAGCTGACAAAAGTTGTCTTTCAAGTGTGATGTCACCCAGTATTTGTTTCAGAGAGTTATGTTACAATTTAAGGAATTGACTTGGAAAGTAACCTTTCTAATCTCTTACCTCTAAGTGTTTCTTTGATTAAAATCAGTTGTCTGCTGTCTTCCAAGAGCCAGGAGTTTTATTTTTATGCAGTATGCATGCGGCAGTAAATTCTACAGCAGAAACATACTCAGGATTAGTCTTCACATGCACTGTTTTTCCTCTGTCCTGAAAGAAGAGCCAGTTACAGGAAAGTGAGTTACACTCCATTTCAGAGGACTAACTTCCTCACCAAGAAACCATCAGGAATTTTTAAAGTATTCTCAGTTGAGCAATTTCATAATTGTCCAGGCATTCCAGATTTGAGGAAGGAAGTGTTGATGTACTGAGACACTGTTAGGAGTAAGACACCAGAGTGGTTGGTGTTTATGTGTATGAGGTTCTTAGAAAGTCGAGGCCAGTTGTGCAGCTCCTAACGGGTGTATAATTCATAGAATGGAGAGATCCTTTCTGCATTTTTAACCCATATATGTGTTAATGTGCCAATGTACATAAGAGTAATGCTCAGGTGTGAGTATTTGATACAGAAAACTAACCAGATTGACAGAGCTGCTTAGTTTGGGCTGATTTCTACTGTTTCTACAGTAGGCATAAACTTTCTTAAACAGCTCTTGGTTTTCCAGTGAGTAGCTAATGAGGAAGAAGCACATGTACCCTTTCTGTAAACTGTGTCTGTTTTATTGGCTTAAGAGTATCACTTTAAACTTCAGCTAAAGATTGCAGATTCTGTGGATAAATTGCCTTTAAGTAGGAAATGGATAAATGCAATATTTTCCAGCGTTAATAAATAAGTTTTTAAAACAAATTATTGCTTGTCTCAAATAAATTCTTCTATTCAGCCACACTTTCGTGGTAGAAATGATTGCTGACCAGTTCTAGGTGGTGATGGTTTATTGATAGGAGTGGTGTCAGAGTGTATTGTGCTTCATCCTCTGATAAAACAGTCTGTTTTCAGCTTGCACTTGGAGTACTTCTAGGTGAAAACATTTGTAGCTGAAATGTCATGCCAGTGTATGAGCTGCCAGATGAAAAGAGCTACACACATTTCCTGAACTGTGTGTGATTTACATTGGTGGTACATCCCTGTGCATTCTGCCTCTGTCATCACTGAAGGTCAGCAGCTGAAACGTAAAGCATTGGCAGTTCATGCAGGAGTAAGGAGCCGGTCCCCTGTTTGCATTGGGTGCTTCCTGAAACAAACAAGCTGCCTGCATGAAAGTGACTTGTGAGCAGTCGCTCCAGAATGTTCTCTGGGTGTCTGAGAGTGGTCTTCCTTGCTGTTAGTGATGGCTGGATGTGCATCCCTCCTTCCATTTGTTTTTTAGACCAATACTGTAATGTAGTCATGACTGATAAATAAAAGCTTATTGGTGAATCGTGGGTGGAGATGGACTGCAAGAGATGGCTGGCAGTTTGATTTCCTAAATAATCTTTTCCAAAGGCCAGGCAACTAACCGTTCCTTGCTTGGTGGGTGTACCTTTAGAACCTTTAGTTTGTTTTGGAGGAGGCAGTCTGTGACCTGTTCTGCGTTCAGGATTGTAACACCAACCAGTGAAGCAAGTGCCTAGTTTTTCCTCTACTGACATGTTTGTGCTTTGGCTGGGAGCTGTCACACTGTGACTAGATGACTGAGGTGTTTGCAGAGGTTGTTAGCAGGTGTACAGACTGACCCCAGGGGATGCTGAGCTATGAATGTGGAACTGTCAGTACTCATTCCTACCAACGGTGGTGCTCATGAGAACTGGGGTGGGGGGGTGGTGAAAAACCTTGAAGAGTCTTACAATTAGTCATAAATTGGAAACATTTTGCACATACGAGTTGCTGTGGATGTGTGTTACCAGATGGCAGTGAGATCTGTGCTCCAGCTCGGGCTGCTACGCCATTCACACTGACTCCTGCATTGTGTTACCAGTTTTTGCACACAACATCCTCCCATCCTGCTAGAGGTCAGAAATACCAGCCTGGAAAGTGACGACACAAACCCATTTTCAAGGCTGAATTTACCTTAACTACTTCAGGCAATAGCTCTGTGCTGCCCTGTGAGACCTCACATGGAGTACTGTGTCCTGTTCTGGACTCCCCAGTACAAAACAGACAGGGATCTCCTGGGAAGTCTTCACAGTGCAGTGATGGAGCACTGGAGCTGCACAGAGAGGTGGTGGATCTCCTTCTCTGGAGATATTCAAGACCCACCTGGATACCGACCTGTGCAGCCTGGACCGGGAGCTGCTTTGGCATGAGATTGGACTCCGTGATCTCTGGAG
This sequence comes from Odontophorus gujanensis, assembly GCA_013399175.1. NCBI lineage: Eukaryota > Metazoa > Chordata > Aves > Galliformes > Odontophoridae > Odontophorus > Odontophorus gujanensis. The sequence goes on along the minus strand of VXAB01006122.1, from coordinate 419,122 downwards.
GTCCCTTCCAACCCCTACTATTCTGTGATTAAGATGAAACCAGGTAATAGCATGGCAGCTGACAGAACGTAGCATCTTTTTGGTGGGCTGTAAGTACCCATATAAAGCACTACTTTCAGTAATTGGCAGTTGTGTAGTTGCAGATCTGCATTCACTTGGATCTCGTCAACCTAACCCACTATAATCCATTCTGTATAAAAGGTTTCTTACGTTAGGGTAACGGTAGTTCTGGTTTCCAAGCTTCGGTGAGTATGTATGCTGAGCCAAAAAAATAAAAAAACAACCAGTTTCACATTTGGGCCATGCAACCAGCAAAAGAGGCAGGAAGATGTCATCACGGATGTGGGTTAGTGCGAGCTGCAGCACGGAGCCGCGTGGCGCGCAGAAGTACAGCAATGAATCCAGAAGAGCAAGTGGTAACGTGGCTCATTTCTTTAGGAGTTCTGAACTCCCCTAAGAAGACCATCGATGATCCAGAGGAGTTCCTGAAAGCTTCTCTGAAGGATGGAACCGTGCTCTGCAAACTCATCCATCGGCTCTTTCCGGGATCTGCAGAAAAGGTAACTGCTGTAAGATGTGTTTTGCTGGCCCGAAACCGGAACCCTGCTCAGTAACACTGCGGGTCTTTCTGAGATATGCTTCTCTTTGGTCAGCTGCGTAAGCACTTGTGATTAACTTAAACGTTGCTAGTTCTAGCTGAGGGCAAAATGCAGCTTAGATTTAGTTTGTTGGTTTGTTTTTTTTTCTCTTGACATCCTGAAAAATGACCGCTGAAGGCTGTAGTTGGCTCAGGTGACACATGTCCATGGGGTGGCAGGAAATACTGGGCCTACCAGAGTTGGAAATGTCCTGGTTTTGAGTAAGCTATGCAGTTTATATTTACATAAATACCACAAATTACAGCAGTGTGAATATATGCATTCAGACCCAACTGGAAAATACTTTGCCCATCAGGAAGTAAAGTGAGAACAGGGCTAGGTTGGGAGTACAGACCTTAACGTCCATGCAGTGCTTGAGCTGTTGCACACCCTGCAAACCCACTGGTACTGGTGTCAGTGCCTCCTGTCGCAGTGTCCTGAGGTATACGTTCAGATGGCCCAACAGTGTGCAAGGTAACTGCAGGTTTAAAAAAAAAAAGAGCCTGAGATACGGGAAACTGCAGGACAGAGAAGCTACTGAACTAAAATAAATTAAAATGTTCTCTGCAAGACAGCAGCCTTTCATTTATTCTGCAAGAAAGGACTCTTGCTAGCTCTTTTTGCTTATATATGGTGGTTTGGGACTCCGTGTTCCTAAAAGTCATCAGTTCCCACTGCTGTCTGGGGCATTGTCATATGTTGACATTCAAAACAAGATGCCGACCATTTCGACTCATGCATCACTTCCTCCAGTGGCTCTTTCTTCCTGGTTCGACAGCTTGCCTGCCACCCCCACCACCCCCTCCAGTAGCTTCCCTAATTCAGCACAAAGCACACATGTCAGTATTCATGCAGGCCTTCTGACAAGGCTGTAAGGGAGGTAACTCTACCATCTCCGTGCATTTTGTTCTGTAGTATTGTCTGGAGCCTAAAAATGAAGCTGATTGCATCGGTAATATTCAAGAGTTCTTGAGGGGCTGTGCACTTCTTAAAGTGGAGGTAAGTCACCTTTTATTACTTACATCATGTTGGGGTATCATGTTCGTTTAATAAGCATATGGAAGCCAAATACTAGAGGGGCAAAATCAGTAGTCATTCCTCATCTTCTGTGTTAATAACATAAATAGGAGGACAGGTAATGCAGTGGAAATGGGGCACACGGGCTGGGAGCTGACAGGTTCCTCCATGTCTCCGAGGAATCTGAATGCCCAGGTGGAAATGTGTGCAGCAGTAACATGTTCTGTCTGAACTGTTGGGTGGTGAGGACCTGTTTACATCTTTTTGTCCATTACTGCAGTTTTTAGCTTTGCTTTACTATAAAGAGGAAATAATACAGCAGCTTCTTTCACCCCCTTGTTGCATGAGATTCTACTGAAGACATAACATCAGATCAATCCTCATACATGCAAATAATCTGAATGAAGACAAATGCTGTTCCTGAACCCGTGTACCTGCAGGTTCTCATGCCAAGCAGGGTTTGTATTTGCAAGGTCAGAGTCTCAGTGGATCAGATCAAAATGAGTTCAGCTCATTTTGCCATTGTAATTTTTACTAAATGCATATAGGCTTAAGATGCATTTTAGAGATTTTTCTATCTTGCTAGAATTCCTACAGTAAACAAGAAACCTGTAGTTAAGAGCTGTCAGTGTCCTGTTAAACATGCTAACCTTGGGACACAAATATATAGGCTAAAGAAAGACTCTGCCAGGAGCAGGGAGCAGCATCCTTGGGCACTCTGTGAAACATTCATACACCACAGTGAGACAAAGTCCAGCCCACGGTAACTCTGCTCTGTCCTCCTTTGAAAGTGCAAGCGACAGGAGAGCCTCTCTTCTCATTAGATCTCTGTATCTAACCAGCATGACGATTTGCTCATTGCAGAGCTGTTTCACTGGCCTGTTGTTTCCCAACCATCCAATTCTGAAAGCCTTTTGCAGCAGGCAGGTGTGAGAGCAGATATATATAGAAGCACTGAGGGCCCATCGCTCAGAAATCAGTGTGCCAGTCCGCTGGTGCTTCACCATGTGATCTTGGCTCTTCAGTGAGATTATTTTTCTATTTAAAAACTAATTATAACGGTTGCGCTGGAAAGTATCTATAAAAAATAGAAGTCTTAAACATCTAAAAGATGAGATACAAGCAGTGCTCAACTGCTGTGCTTCAGCATCTCATAATTTAAGCCAGTTTGTAATATTGAGTCACTTTGTGGTTTTCAGACAGGAGGGATTGGTAGCACCGAACCATCCAGCTCTGGAGGTTGCTCTGCTCCCCCCTTTTATTCCTTGGCTTAATTTAAGAAAAGATTTCTAAGTTGTTTTTTTGTTTTTTTGTTTTATTCTTTCTTCTTTTTCTGATTGATTACCCGCTCAGTCTTAGAAATATTCTGAGCAGCTTTGGTAGGGCTGACGCAGCTGCCCATCCTGGTGGCTGTGAGACCTCAAGAGCTGGATTTAAAAGCTCAGACCTCTTGAGCTTGAGTTTGAATTTGAACTCAAAATTTTCAAAAGAAGTAATATCTGTATTACAGTGCCTGAGAGCTCTTGTACCTGGAGTGAGAAATGGCCTGGCATTGGGTCTGAGCTGGTTCTCCCTTGTGTCACACACCTCTGTCCAGCTGCTGTTTGGAAGACCTTTGGCAGTGGGGACATGTGGAGGGGTTACTCCTGCACAGCTCTGTACACGTGCTGTCCTCCCACCAGTCCTTGTTGTCCTGGTAACTCAATCTTAGGGAATGGAAGGAAGGCACGGGAAGGTGGGCAGCACTGTCTGCAGTTTTACAGGAATGGTGAAGCACAATGGCACTCCGTGGAAGGGAAAGGACACAAAAGTGAGTCCTGCCAAGGCATGGCCAAGTGCCAGCAGGCTGAGGGCAGGAGATTCTGTCCCAGGGCCATATGGAGCCTGGGGGAAAGGTGAAATGGGGTGAAAGCTCCCAGCCCAGCATCTTCTTGAGGGTGTAAATGGGAATGATTCATCTTTGCTTTTGCTGTTGATGCTGCTGTGCATATAGAGACAGCAGCTGAATAGCTGAGCATTGCTTGCTGCTGGAGAAGCACAGGATAGTAATCTTCATTCACCAGCAGTGTTCTGTTGCAATACGACCACAAAGCTTCTGGCAAGGGGCTGGACGTTGTGAACTGAGAATGGTTTCTGCAACATAAATCAATATCTGGATTTAACCAGGCTGTCCAGAAGGATCACAGTGCACTCAGCTTGTCATTGCCATTGAAGGCAGAACAGAGGCTACTTCTGCAGCCAGAGCACTTGCAACCTTCTCCAAATTGCCCTTGGACCAAGAGTGGGAGTTTGGGTGAATATCCATCACCCTCCTGTTCCCCATCCCCACGCACTGGGGGGGGCTTCACTCCTTCCCTACCTGGGGAGCACCCAAGGTACCTGTCCATCACCACCCAGAGTGAGGACCTGGAGATGCGTGGCTCCATCTGGAACAGATGGACCCAGTGCCCAGAGACACAGCACAGAGCTGTGCAGTGTCTGCCAGGCAGCGTTCCCTCGCTGCCCCACGAGGTGTTGGGCACACGCAGCTGCACTCGCTGGGCAGAGCACACCATGCTCTGAGCGCATCACCACCTCAAACTGCTTGAATCCCTGCACTCTGCTGCAGCACTGCTGTTACAAACTGCTGTAAATACCATTTGTGCAGCTTAGATTTTCCTTTCTTTGTCCTTTTTCCTTCATTTTTCCTGGCCTCTTGCTTGGTGCCTTTCCTTTCCCCTCTCTTCTCCCTATTTCCCTTTCTTTCTCCTTTCCCAATTTCCTTTCCTCTCCCCCCTTTTCCCAATTGCCTTTTTCCTCTCCCGTCCTCTCCCAGTTTCCCAATTTCACACCCGGATTTTCTTTCCTTCCCTCTTTCCCCTTCCCCTCCCGTTCCTCCCCATTCCCATCCTTTCCCTCCCTTCCCCACCTCCCGTTCCCCTCTCCCCTCCGCCTCTCTCCCGCAGCCGGCAGCTGGGCGGAGCGGGGCGGCGGCGCCGCCTGTCACTTCCCCTTCCCCTTCCTCCCCCTTCCCCGCTCCGCGATCCGGCTCCGGGTCAGAGCCGCAGAGCCCGGCCCGGCCCCGCAGCGGCACCGCTGCCGCCATGCCCCGGGGCTGCGCGACCGCCCGTCCTCCGCCGTGAGTACCGCGCGTTGCCCCACGCGTGATTCCGGGGCTCCCCACGCGTGACCCCACGCTCACTTCACCCTCCCCAACCCCCCTCCCCACCCCGTTCTGTCGCCGGCTCGGGTTATCAGCATCACAGCTCCCACGCGTGCCTCCGCCGCCGGGCCCGTTCCCACGGGTACCGCGGCGTTTTGCATCACCCGTCCTCGGCGGACTGCGGGGCTGCCGGGTCTTGGGGGGTCCTGGGGGGAGGGCTCAGCCGCAGCGGGATGGCTTCAGCCCAGCGCCGGGTACGTGCGGGTGTGGGAACGGTTCGTGGGATGAGGGCTGACACGCAGCCCGGCTCTCCCGAACTTCTCCGCTCCTCCTGGGATGCGGGCTGCTGGCGGCTTCTAGTATTGTTTTGTTTTGGAGGAGCAGCAAGGGTTCCCCCCCATCCCCCGGCAGCGGGATGCCCACGGGTGGGCTCCGCCGGGCGCTGCCCGGACTCCTCGTTGCGTTTCACCGCGGGGAGCCGCGGGCCGGGATCCTGGGGCAGGAAAAGCTCTTTGTAACCGAGAGCGTCAAATGGCAATCCCAGATGTACGGGGGTTGCTCGCACCGTGAGCTCGGAGCAGAAGGGCTTTCCCTCGCTGTTTTTCTCCCAGCTCGTCTTGTCTTTAAGAACGGAATTAGGGATGGATCGCACTGGAAAAAAAAAAAAAGTGATTCTCAGCTCTAAGCGAGGACTTTTCTGTATGATGGGTTTATTGTGGAACACGCTGCAGGGCGCGTTCACATTGCAGCAGCTCATCCAGAGGAGTTTTCCACGCAGACGTTGTTCCACGGCGGCTGTTCCGGACAAATTCCTCATGAAGAAAAGTCCTAGAAGTTGTCGGCTTGCTTTCATGCCAGCGTTCTGTTTTGCATATCCCTTGCCCCCGGACTTTTATCCGTGTGACAACTCCGAGCTCGCAGCGTTATTTTCTGCTTTAAAAGACGCATTTTGCCCACTTCGGTCCTTTTAAAAAAAAAAAATAATAAAAAAATAAATAGATTAAAAATCAAAACAAAACAAAAAAAAGCTGCCGTTCGTTCAAGGCAGGACTCGTTTTTCTGGATTTACCGAAGTGGGAGCGAAAAGGCACGGCCGAGCAGATGACACACCAGCGAGGATGCGCGCAGACGCCGCAGCCTCACCACCGCCAGCTCTGCGCTCCCGCTTGGCAGGAGGTGACGGCGCTGCTGGGAGTCTGCATCCGCCGGCGACTGCCAGCGGGGTCAGCCTTACCTTCCCCTTTGCCTGCGGGGGCTCTGACGTCGCTGCTGGGGGGAACAGGAGCGGGGTGTGCGGGTGGGATGAGCTCCGAGCAGCCCCTGCGGTGCGCGCATCCCTGCGGTGCTTGGGGTGCTGCTGTTGGGATTGGGAAACCGTGCGTTCTGCAGCGCGCGGATTGAATTGCTTTCGGTCAAAGCGTCTCGGTGTCGAGTGGCTGAGTCAGTTTTTAAAGATGCACTCCGCAAAGAGCAGCCTTTGTGCTGCACGGCTTGGACTGCATGAGTGGAGAGGGAAAGCCACGCTGCAAGCAGCCCCATCCCGGGCTCAGGAAGGCCAATCCCGTCCCCTTGAAGTGCACTGACTGTCCGGGAGTGCAGGGAAGGGCTGTTCTAAGGGCAATGATGTCCTACAGGCAATTAATACTCCTGTACTTGCTAAGCAGTATACTCCATAGTGCTCTGGAAGTATTTGTAGATCGTGTCTGGCAAGAGAACTTGAGAATCACCTTTTGTATCCATAGGATTTTCAGCCTGTCTGAGGGACAACGTGGGTTTGGGGTTGGCAGGTGGTGGTATCAGGTCCGGGGACCCCGTGCTGCTGAGTTCTGCTTCGTTAGGAAGAGGGTTGGTGTGGTTTGTCTGAATGGAGGACAGTTTTGACATGCTGGAGGGGATAGTAGCACTCTGGGGGCTCCAGTTGCCCCTCTTTGCAGTGCAGTGATTTCAGGTGCTGGTGCACAAGTTTCTGTTTCCCACTCAGGGCCGGCCATTGCTAACTCAGTGTTTCTGTTTCGCCACCGAGTCTGAGCAGCACGAAATCCTTCAGAGTTTCACACGTAACCTTTTCTGGCTCCCCATAAAAGAAATTGTAAATGCATTATATACACCGTATTGCCATAGCATTCTATCTGCCATGTTGCAAGAGCTCAACCATTCTGTGTTTTGTTTCTTCCCCTGGGGAAAGTGTGTATGTGTGTGTGCAGCCGCAATCTCTTTAGCTTCAGACAACAAAAATAGCAACCTAATCTCTCCTGCCTTCAAGGCAGCTGAAACCTTCGCAGCCATCCCGGAGGGTCCGCGGTGCTGCAACTCGGCTCAGCCCCCGGGTGCCGATGTGTGTCCCATGGGAAACGCGACCATCAGCCCCGACAGAGCCCTACCCTGCAGGCACGCAGCTGATCGCTCATCCCGCAGCGACGTGGGCTGCTCGGAGGCGAGAGGGCGATGTTTGGTGCTGAACTGACCACGTTCTCCTCTCGCAGCTGTTCGAGCCGCATGATTTGTACAGCGGAGAACAGTTCTCCAAGGTCCTGAGTACGCTGACAGCTGTAAATAAAGCTACCGAAGGTAAGAAAAAAATCATGCTTTCTGTTGTGTTTTCAAAGTGCTTTCTCACATGTGGAGGGAGGGGGGGGAGGTGTCATTTTTTTGTTAATTCGTAGTTGGTGCTGATTTCTGGAGGCTTGGTGCTGGGTGTTTGGGTCAGTGCTTCACGTTTCCACCAGCTCTGGCTCTAAGTGTGGCAGCTGAGAGCTGCTGGGTGCACTTGCAGTGCGAGATCATCGCATCGCAGCCGGGAACCTCTGCTCGGTTCTGACAGCATGAAGGGACCTCAAAGTAGGTCAGTGTAAAGGAGCCTGGATGCAAATGAGTGCATACCTCCCGAATGCAAATGTCAGGTTTCAGACAGCGTGTTTGAGAGCCACACCGAAAAACAGATCCGTCTGCAGGATGTCTTTACTGAATGTCAAAACAAACAGCACTGCCAGATGCTCACTCGGTTGCATCGATGTTCCTCTCTGTGTGTTGTGGGTCCCATAATGGGGAGCTGAGCGCTGACAATTGCTGCCGACCACTTCTCCTGTCTCACTCAGTGCAGAGCTGCTGCCGGAGGAAAGCAAAGCGAGGCACCTCCCTCCTTTTCCCATCTCAAACATTCAGCTGTTCTCTGCGGGGCTGCTTTGTCCCAGTGCTCACGAGGCTGAGGGACTGCCCTGAGCTGGGGATGGAATCTGCTTATTGCCCTCACCATACGAGCGATGCTCCGAAAGTAATGCCTCCTATTTTGTTATCTTGGCCCGTGACATCAGGAGCAAAATGTTCGTGGGTTGCGTTGTAGCTGAGAATTTGATCTACCAAACAGCGTTATTGTGCACTTCTTATCTATTGTCGTTTCCACGGAAATAAATAGAAGGCATTATTTTTGGAGCAACCAACATACGAACACACTCCTACGCAAGCACACAGAGCCCTGCACACCACCAAAACCCAGCACCGGTGTGAGAGCTCTGTTTCCCTACTGGATATTGCATATTAGGTCATTAAGAGTAGAAAAATTCAAAACCCAGAGCAGCATTTTCCTTTCACGGGAAGGTTTCTCTGTTGCCCTCTTTACTGACTTTTGGGCTGGAGCAGAGGGAGCACAGCTTTGCTCCTGTGTGACTGCTGTCGTGGCAGCAGTCCCCTTATTAGCAACCCCAAATGGGGTTTTGCAATCACTGGGTGAAGCTCAGGACACGGCTTTGCCATGGAATAGTTTCTATCACGCGTTCCCCAAGGGGCTCTGGGGGAGCTGGGATCCTCTTGGTTTCATAGCAAACATCTGTTGGAGCATATGCTTTCTCTATTTAAATGTTAAAAAGCGCAATGCCTGTGATATAATTAGCTGCTCAGGCAGAGAGCACCCTTGGGAAAAGTACAGGGTAAAATAAATACATATCTGAAAAGTTTGCTTTTTTGGTGGCTTGGCCAAGTTCCTGAGAAACAGGAGCCTGTGTCCTACAAACCACTGCTGTGGATGGGTTTGTCTGTCTGCCCAGGCTATAGGGCAGCAGGGCCAGACTGGTACCAGCATCCTCAGCAGGTCTGCACCTACATCCCCATCCACATGGTGTAGGAGACAGCTGGGGGAGCAGCACCAGAGTGTGCTTCTGAGCATCCATCCCCCTGAAGCCCAAATCCTTATGTCCTCATGGAGCAAAAAACTGCAGGCATCATGTGTGGTGTGTGAACTCAGGGTTCAGCAGCTGCCTGTCAAGGAACAGCCACACAGAGCATGATGCTTTTGTCTAAAAGAGAGGGCAGGGGAGGAAAAGCAGCTGTGATGGAGCAGGCAAGGCTCTCCTGCCTAAAATAGTGTGGGAATGTGAGCAGAAAACCCAGCTATTTTAACCATAGTTGAAGCAACATATGGCAGCAGTGTTCATGCTGGACCAGGCATAAAATAGGACGCTGTCATGATGCAATATAAATGATACGCTTCCCTGCCAAACTGTCAAAGTCAGTTTTACATTTGTTTCTAGGTTGCTGTAGATATTTATAAAAGCTTTGGAAGATAGGGAGGGGCAGGGAGAAAGAAGCATAAAATCTACAGTAACTGAGTCATTTCCGTGGGACTGTGGCTGATGGCTTCAATAAGCAGAGAAGTCTGGACTCGCGGTCTATGCCCTCTCTTTTTGGAAGGAATGAAGGGAAGAACATCTCAGACTGACAGCCAGGCCACCCCTCCTGGTCTGGGAGCAGCTGGAACCACTCTTACTCAAACATCGGGGTGCTTCAGCAATGACAAACCCTGTGTTTGCAACGTGGGCTTTTCATACCGAGAGTTTTTGGTGTTGCTGCAGCAGTCCAGAGAGATGGGAATGCACAGTGTGGTCATCAGGCGTTGAGTAATGAGTAGAGCAAGAGAGAACACTGACTCACTGATGGCATGCTTGATTTGATGTGAATTTTGTCTATTGCTGGAGCAGGGACTGGACAGACCAGTGCATGCTGTCTGCTGGCGTCTGGAAGTCGTTAATTGTGGACCTGGTCATGTTGTGCAAAGCACTGTAGGAAGACAAAGCAGAAGGCAGTCCCCTCTCCAAAGAACTTGCAGGTTGTGTTGCTTCAGGTTGATCTAAGGAGGTGTTTTTTCTATTGAAACAAAAATCCTCTCAGGAGAATGAAAGCCCAGCTGAGTTCCTGTAACTCCCACCAAACTTCCCCTCTGGAATGATTTTTCCGTGTTGATGTTCAGATTGGAGGACAACAGGGGCACTGCAGCCTTGAGTTTGTGTGTTGTGATTCTGGCACACACTCAATGGCTCCATCACCTCCTCCTCTTGCAGCCATTTCAAGGAGGAGCTCCAAATGTGATCCAGGGGACTCACACCCACAGCACGGCAATGCCTGTGGGCAGCACTCTGCTCTTCTTGGCCCTTTTGTGGTCTGTGGGCATGCTAGCTCTATGCTGCGGATGGAAAATACCTTCTCTGGTATACAGACATCCTTAAATCTAAATAAAAGCAACAAGGGAAACCTCAGAGCTCTCCACACAGTTCCCTGCAGTGACAGCATCTCCTGTTGCTTCACTTCTGCAGGATGGCACATAGAGAGGGGGTGATCTGATTGTTTTCCAGCACAGTGGTATGAGGTGCAGTGGCAGAGGACTGCTGGAAATGGCAGTACCTGGAGAGCCCCGTTTTCACCCCCGTGCAGCATCTGAGCAGGATTAGGCCTTGCTGCCACTCTTTGCATGGAGGCCACGGATCAGAATGCCAAGAAACTTGCCAGAGGGTAGAATGTCTCGTGGTCACTGCTGGTGTCAATATAAAAGCAAACTGTTCATCATGAAGCATAGATCTGTGTCAGAGCGGCATCGTGATTTCCAATATCTGGCGTGCGTTGCCAGCATCAAGCCCAGAGCCCAGTTTGCAGAGCGATGAGCTTCGAAGGAAGCAGCTCTGGGAGCTGTAGGATGGGTTGATCCTTTCCTTGGGCTGGGGGTGATGCTCCTGTCCTTCCTCGGAGGAGTCTGAATCCCTCTCTCACGTGGCTCCTGGCAGTGCTCCACCAGCAGTAATCTCTCAGCTGTATAATGAACCCAGAAGGACTTGTCTGAATAGAGACCAATTGTGCTGAACAGCTGCTCACATTCCTCCCCACTCTGCAGGAGCCCACGCTGCAGCTGCAGAGGTGACCTAAGGGCACTCACTTGTGAGCCAACCTTTGAAACACCTTCAGCAGTGCTTACGTGGATCCCAGAAGCACTGGGCTAAGCATTAGTCTGTTTTCAGCTGATTTAAGGGGGATTTCAAAAGAAAGATTGCAATTGGATGACTGGCCGTGGCAATATGGAGAATCACAGAATCGTTAAGGTTGGAAAGGACCTCTAAGGTCGTGGAGCCCAACCCCAGCCCACCCCACCATGCCCATAACCACATCCCTCAGTGCCACATCCCCATGGTTCTGGAGCACCTCCAAGGATGCTGACCCCACCACTCCCTGCGCACCCTGTGCCAGTGCCTCACCACTCTTTTGGAGAAGAATTTTTTCCTGGTACCCAACCTGAACCTCCCCTGGCACAGCTTAAAGCCATTCCTTCTCATCCTACTGAGAGTGCCTTTGGATCGCAGCTCAACTTCTTCCATCGTGGAAGAGTTAACGCAGCCCCCTTAGGCACTGTGCTCCGATCGATGCTCCTCCAGCTGTTGTCCCCTGTCCTTGTTTCCTTTGTGGGCTTCACTCTTTGCTTTGCTGCCGTGTGGAGGGGTTGGGACCAGTTGGGTGAAACTAAGCTGTTGTTTTTGCCTCCCCAGATCAGCTGTCCGGAGGGCCATGTTCACATCCATCAGCTCTTAGCTCTGCGCCTGGAGGTGCCCACACCGACTCCAACAGCACAGCCTCACAGCCAGCAAAGGTGCTAAGGAGGCAGTCCAAGACTGTGGTATCCTTCATTTGAAGTCCTTTTGAGGGTGTGATGGCAGAGAGGTGGGGGTGGTACCTCTAAGCTTGAGCACGTTGTGTCCTGAACTCTGTCGTGGCTTTGTGGGTCTGGGTGCAGAGAGTCTGCTCCTCAAACTGCAGTGCTACTCTCTGGGAAGTGAGGAGGCTGGTGCTTATCTATTTCCCATTGCACTGTGAGACTGAATTAATTCTTGGGAGGGACCTTGTGATCCTCTGGCAGGGTGCTTACACAAGGGCAAGATGTTACTGCTGGTGTGGGGTGTAATACTGAAAAAAAAACAGCTGCAACAACAAAGAACAATGGCTTGTCCTGGTGGATTCTGCTTTTTTGGACTATTCACTGATGTTTTTCCATATTTCTTTCTTTAGGAGATGACCGAGAATGGCAGTCATCAGCTGGTGGTAAAGGCTAGGTTCAATTTTAAGCAGACCAATGAGGATGAACTCTCCGTTAACAAAGGAGACATTATTTATGTCACCCGGGTTGAAGAAGGGGGCTGGTGGGAAGGGACCTTGAATGGAAAAACAGGCTGGTTCCCAAGCAACTACGTCAGAGAAATCAAATCCACCGGTAAGCACATTGCTTTCAAGGGCTGATTGAATGACAGTGGTATAATGCAGCGTAGATCCTTATGCCTTGGGGAAATTGCTGCTATTTATTAAGGACGTCAGTGTGCTTAAGGCAGCAGTGCTAATGGAAGTATGAATGGCGAGAGGAATGCCTCTCACATCACTTACTTGAGAGCTGCTTTGCCCTCTCTCCTGTGTCCTTCTATTGCTCTGCTCAGGCAGCACAGGAGCGGGGACGTGGCTGCAGGACAGGGCTGGAGGTGCAGCGTGGCTCTGCTTGCCTCCTGTTGTTACAGGAGCTCTCGGGTCAGCCCAGAGTCAAAGCACAGAATTGGCTTTTTGTTAGAAACCTCCATCAGGCAATGCATTTGCCTTCGAGCTTGCCATTTCTGGCAGGAGTGGAACGGCTCACGTTGTCTGCGAGGAAAGCAACAAAAACGATATGGCCGTAAGGAACGGTCCCCTCTTCTCGTGCATAGCCACGGCTGACTTCACAGAGTGCATTTTCCTTCTGCTGTGAGGCTATGGGAGGTATTGAGAGAGGGAGAGTGAGGGAACAATCCGCCTGATGCCATTTACCTTTTTTGAGCTGTGCCTCGAGTGTCCTTAACATCTTCTGTGATGTGGTTTTAAGCAGACGTGGGGTGAGAATGGCACGCAGCCCCCAGCAAACCAGGCAGCTCACCCTGTCGTGCTTCTGAGGCTGCTGTGTGACAGCAGACTTGGGGTTTTTTTTTCAGTTCAACTTCAATTTCTTGTCGTTGTGTCTCGAGGGCTTCCCATAGACGCAGGCCTGTTGTGTGCTCAGTGTTTTGGGTCATCAGGAGCAGTATGAAGAGCGGCTGCAGAATGTGCAGCCCCCATTAGATATTGTTGCTCCCACTCTAGCAAGCAAAAAAAAATAAAAAGCAAAGGAAGGAAGAACAAAACCAATGAGTGAGTGTTCAGAATTAGGTCAGTTTTTATTTCATTCTAAATGAAACAATCTTTGTTAGGATATCTCATCTCCTGCTATTGCCCTCCGGGAGATGATGTCTGAGCTGAAGCAGGACATTGCAGCAGACTGAGGGCTCATCTGGCACAAGCCAGGAATCACTAATTAAGTCCGTGAGTGGGGAAGAGTGGTGTTTTATAAAAGGAGAGCAGTACTCAGTTCTGTGGGGAAAGGTGGGTGGGAGAAATAGCAGCGCCTCACGGAGGCAAAGGATGATCCTGATGCGGGAAGTGGGCAAAGCCTTTCCCTCCCATCTCAGGTGGGAGTGGGATCCTCGCAGGGTGCAGGCACAGAGCTGAGGGTGCTGATGCAGGGAGCATCAGCTAACCACTGCTGCTGGGGACAGCCCTCACTGCTGTCCTCGCCTCCAAAGCACGAGATGTGGCACTCGAAATAGGAGTCTCTCATTTTTCAGAGTTGTCTGCACTGCACTTCTGCCATGTCCTGAGAGTGCCCTTTGGGTGGAAACAAGCAGGGACATTGCTCCTGGCTGGAAGAGAAACTCTGCAAGGGCAATAATTAGACAGTATGTCATGCTGCACTTCCCAGCAGCTATATTAATCAGTTTCAGCTTCTCCCCTGCTATCAGTGTGTAAATAACTGCCTTCCTGGGGCTTGTATGGGGAGAAAGGACCTCTGAGGGACTCAGCACGGGGACAGCAGCTCTGGGGACCGAAAACAGCCTGCAGTGGTGGGTGTGCTGCAGGGAATGTGCTTTTCTGGGGAAGGTGCACCAGAACAGGGACCGGTGTGGGGATGAGTGCATGTATGCATGTGTGGATCCGCAGTGATTCGGCACATGCATAAGAAATGGAAGATGAGAACTGACTGCCAGGTTCGTGTGAGCTTTGTTTCTTCAAATGCCATCACAGGGAGCAGGGCTCAGCTCATTGTTTGGGCTGCCTTTAAGTGCTGTGTGGGTTGTAGGGTCCATCACTTTGCTCCCTGCTTTTCTGAAGCAGATAGATCAACCGAGCTGTGTGTTCACATGCGTGATGTCATATTTGCTGGACATGATGCAGTGGTGATTTTTCCTGTTAGAGTGAGAGCTGTACTATATCGTTTATTGATGTGTGGGTTTTTTTTATACAGATAAACCACTCTCTCCCAAAGCATTAAAAGGACTTGAAAACACTCAGCTGACAAAGAATTATTACCCTGTGGTGAGTTTTAAAGTGCTGATCATCCATTATAGTAAGTAGCATATTATTAATCTTCAGAACCGACTCCTTCCCTTAGAAATCACTGAAGTAATCTGTAACAATTGGGGAAGAGACTGTATTTAAATGCAGCTGTTGCCATTTCCTTCATTCGGGGCTGTCGAGACAATAAACCACAAATGGAAGTTGCTGCAAAATGTCACCAAGAGAGACTGAAAGTGGGCAGCTGGGATAACAGAGTGGAGGTGGCAGCTTTTAGAGCAGTGTCGGAGAACTGGTTGCCCAGAGAGGTGGTGGTGCCCCATCCCTGGACACACCAAGGTCAGGCTGGATGAGGCTCTGAGCACTTGGTGGAGCTGTGGGTGCCCTGCTCAGTGCAGGGAGTTGGAGCAGATGGCCTTTAAGGGTTCCTTCCAACTCAAATGGTTGTATGAACAAGGTGTGATGCACGCCAGCTGCTGAGGTGGAGCAGCAGGACAAGGCTGAACTCAGCACATCCTTCCTGTGGCCATGGTCTGAGTTGTCCACATTTTGGCCACTGTTGCATTTAAGTCCTTGTAAGCAGTGGTCTCAGGGTGCACACACACATTGCCTCTTGGGAGACACATCCTAAACTCAGATCTGAACTCACATCGTCCTCATGCTTTCCCAGAGAAGAAGGAGCAACCCTTAACACCTGTCCAGGCCTCCCTCAGTTTGCAAAGCACAATCCATAAGTTGGGCCCCCAGGGCTTTTCTGTGCATTCTAGGTTCCGCATTAAGAAATTTAGATGTATTTATGGACTTAAAATACACTTCTGTGGTTTTCCACACTTCAAAGCTGGTGTTGTGTTCCTTTGACTAATCCCGAGTACCAGGATCTACTCAGTGCTCTGTCTCTCACCCTAGGTGTTGCAAAATATTCTGGAAACAGAACGAGATTATGCGAAGGAACTACAGTCACTTCTGGGAACTTACTTAAGACCCCTCCAGTCTTATGATAAGTAAGATATAAGGGCATCTGAGACGGATAGAACCCTGTAAAAGTGACCATAATTCATTGCTTTCCTGGTTTTGAATGTCCAGGGGCCTCACACCTTCTCTGTGAACCAGAGAAAACAAAAACATTGCTACAAATTTCTGCTCTTTCCCATTCCCCAGTGGTCGTGCAGGTGCTCAGCTTTGAGAGATGGGCATTTCTGTCTGGTCAGAGGCTGGCTGCTCCCATCCATCTGTGATCTGCTGCATGCATGCTTCCTGGCAGCGTGCCTTGCATGGCTTCTTCCCTTGTCATCTGTCTTGTGACTTCTCAGCCCCAAGTGGCACATCCCAGTCATCTCTTCATTTAGTGAGCGTCGACGTGCGTTGCTGTGGTTGTGTTGCTGAGCCTGAGCTGCTGCTGAGTGAGAAGCATTCTGCTTAAACTCCCTCCACGTCTTGGCTTCCTCCCCCAAACCTTCACGCTGGGGTGTCTCCAGCTGTGAAAATCCCCCATGCTCTCAGCCTACCCACCTTGCAGGCAGCAAGTGGCTGAAGTGAGAGGGACAGAAGCAGAAGCAGGCGTGCTGCTTTTGGCGAGGAAAATTCCAACCTTGAGGAACAAAGCAACCCCTTCTTGTAGGGCTGCTCCGTGAGACCCTCCTCGTGTAGGGGACCCACAGTGTGAGCTCATGGAGACAAGCCTGCCTTTGTGTCTGTGCACACACCTTCCTCCACACCCCTGGAAGAAATCCCATCTGTCTGTGTCTATTAGACAGCTAAACATGTGAGAAGATTAGTGTGATTAAGTGATTAAAATCCAGTTAAGGTAATCCTTGACAGCAGACATCTTCTCTGGGAGTCTGTGGTCTGTAGCTCACAGATCATGGATTTTGTGTTTCCCTGTGATGTGTTTGGGGAAACAAATCCTTGGCCCTTTTTGGAAGGGCTGCTTGCAGACACCATGGGGCTATCCTGAGAGTTCTGCTTTGGTGCTAATTGATTTGACTCTTCCAGGCTCAGTGCTGTGGACATCGCATCATTGCTGGGAAATGTGGAAGAAATCAGTGCATTTCAGCAAACCCTGAATCAAGCCTTGGAAGATGTTGCAAAGTAAGCTTATGCCACTGCACTGGGGTTGTTAAGCTATTAAATTGCACCTAAAAATAATAGGAAGATCCATTTGTGAATGTTCCTCCTCTCTTGTTAAGCATAAAAAATAGCACGAGTGAAGAAAGGCAGCAGGTCGTGCTTGGGCAGGAATGAGAAGAAATATTGGTGTTTCCACTGTTAAGATGTCTGCTGAACAGTGGAAGCATCACCAGCCCAAGAATACAGACACTTGCAGGGTGTGAGGTCTGGCAGGGATGAAGCTGGTGAGCAGGGAACAAATGCACAGATGTAGTGCTTTCCCTTGGGAGTGGCTGCAGCATCTCATCTGCTGGGTCACCCTGTGGCTGGTGCTCAGCGATAGCACAGAACCCCAGTCCCACCTGAGGACCTTCCTCCTCCTCTAAGTGAGAGATGTGCAGTGTCCCGCAGTGTCCCCACGCAGCAGCTGGCTCCTGGGCAGATAGGTGAGCACGTTGTAGCTGCAGGGTGCAGATGAGGAGCTTCAGTAACAGTGTGTTGGTGTTTTTAGGCTCCCTGAGAACCAGCAGCGTGTGGGAGGCTGCTTTATGAACCTGATGGCCCAGTTCCGCTCCCTGTACCTGACGTACTGTGCGAACCACCCCTCTGCTGTCAACGTCCTCACGCAGCACAGGTGGGTGATGGAGGACGTGGCTTTTGCCCCATGTCTTGCCAATGGGGCAAGGAGGCAGCATGGGATCCTGCTGCTGGGAAAACTGCTAGGGGACTGCGTTCTCCGTTTGCCTCCCTCGCCTTGTGTAGCATCTCCCATGCTTGTTACAGGCTAAGGGACCTTGGTGCTACTTCAGACCCATGGCTGCAGTGCTCATCCACTTGCAGATGGGGAGATGTTCCCCTGTGCCACAGTGCTTTGGACAAGTTGTTGCCAAAGGAGGGTATTCATTAAATCACTCCAAGTTACCTGGTTTAATAACCGAGCTGCTGTTCATCTGGCTGGTTGCTCTGCAGTAGCAGCTCCTTCCCTCACTTCAGCATACACCTGAATCTGTGACAGGCCCTGCTCAAAGAGCACGCTGAGCTGAAAGGCTGCAGCTGTGTCATCCCTGATGTGGCTCAGCTGTTCTCCCTGCAGCAGTGTCACAACCAGGACCCTGGCTGTACTGTGTAGTTCCTCCCTTTCTATGGTGGAAGCTCACAGTATAGTTAGTTACCTGCTGAAAGGCAGCTGTAGTTCAGCCTGGCAAAACCCGGTGCTGGGGACAGGCAGCATCCCTGCTTTGCCTGCAGGGGAGGATGGACTGCCTCTAAGAAAGCACAGCTCAGGGCAGAGCATTGACCATCAGGAGTGCGTGCGAGGCAGCAAAACACAGCCCTGCTCCTTCTTGTTGCTTCTATTTATAGCGATGAGCTGGAGAAGTTCATGGAGAGCCAGGGTGCGGCCAACCCAGGCATTCTCATCTTAACCACAAGCCTCAGCAAACCCTTCCTGAGGCTGGACAAATACGTGACGCTTCTGCAGGAGCTGGAGCGGCACATGGAGGTAGGTGGGATGTGGGACCACCAGGCAGGCCGTGCCCCTGGCTGCCAGGCTGTGAGAAAAGCAGAACCAGCAGGCTGCGTTTAAATGCTTTGGCTTTTCCCTCTCCCAGTGTTTATTAGCAGATAATTACTCAGCAAACTTTTAGCCGTGGTCATGCAAATCCACATCTGTGCCTGGGAGACCCTGCACCATAGTGAGAGAGGTCCCCCATGTAGCTGCCAGGGAGGAGCTGAGCCTGCCTGGGAGCTGCGTGCTCTTGGCAGGATGCTTTGAGGGGGTCGGTGGCAGATTTGGGGACACACATGTCAGTTACTTCTCTTAGCTTCTAAGCAGAGTGTGGGAGTGGAGGTTTTGTTGCGTGAGTCAGTAGGGTTTAAGTTGTGATATCTTGGGAGAAACGTGGATGTATGCAGCATGGATGTATCCCACAATGTTCCCTGTACTGCTGCACAGCTGGAGGTGGGATAGGTCTGTTCAGGGCAGCTCTTGTTCTGGGTTCAGAGGGGCTCTGACAGCTCCATCACACCCTGGACACCCACAGCCGGGGTACCTGGGGGATTTGGGCTGCCCCTGGGTGTGCTGGGGCCATGCAAAGCATACAGTGCTTTGCAGGGCTGTGGCTGCTCGTGGCTCAGGGATTTTTCTCTCCCTTCACTAGGAGGCGCATGCAGATCACGAAGACGTCCTGAAAGCCATCACATCCTTCAAGTCTCTTGTGGTAGGTGGCGATTCTTAAAATAGAGCTCTCCATTTCACGGCTGCATTTCATGAAGAGTGAGTCAAGCCTGACATTTGTCTCCTCATTTAAAGAAAAAAACAAAAAAAAAAACAAAACAGAAGGTCTTTTGGAATGGAAAAGATGGTTGATAAAGACTCTTAATTTCAGGTTGCAACCTTGAATGCCCCTCTGGTTGAGTCTGTCAGCAGTTGTGTGCTGGCTGTGTGCTCTCAGCAGCAGAGATCTGTGTGCTGCTGCAGAGCTGTGTGTGGGCAGTGCTGGTGGCTGGGGCCCTTTCATCTCCTCTTGCTTTGCACCCTCATCATGTGCCACCCGATGCTGTTAGTTGAGATGTGCCCCACGGGCATCCCTGGCCAAGGTGCACGTGTTTGTGGCTCCCAGTGCTGTGGCCATCAGTGGGCAATGGACAAATGGCAGCAAAATGATGAGTCAGAGGCACATACCAACACTGTTTCTGTGTTCTGCTACCTACACCCCTCAAAGTCTTGGTGTAATGAGATGAAAAGGAGGAGTGAAAGCCATCCACATGCACAAAGGTTTCATTTAGCAAAGCTTTTTTCAGTTATTATAAAAGCAGTCATCTGTCTTTGTAGCCACTAAATACCTTTCACTATAACCACTCCAGATGTGGTCCAGCTTCCTTCCTTAGCATGGCAGATGCAGGTTTCAGTGCTTAGCAGTGCAGATAAAAGATAGGGAGGAGAAAGTTCATAGAAAACAGGAAAGGGTGATCATGTTACATTTACTTAGAAACTCAACTCCCGTTCCGTTCATTCTAGAAGGGGAATGATTCTGTGAAATTGTAATGTGTCAAAAATCTTCAGGAATGCCCATAAGTGACAGTTGCCCATAGGTGATAGATGGTTTCACTTGAAATGTGCACTGAGCAGCGCAGTGTGATGATGGTAGGGCTAGAGGGGTTTGGTGTGGGTTTGAGGTTTGAGGGGCAGGGAAGCTTCTCGTGGTCCCATGGTGTTTGGGGCCAGAGAGATGAAGGCAGTGACTGCAGAGCCCTGCTGTGTGGTGCCTCTGCTTAGACCGTGAGGGACTTCGGTGTGTTCTGTATGATCTGCATCCTGGGAGCTTTGGTAGCTGTTGAAGCACCCAGCGATAGCAAAAAAGAAAAAGATAAATTCCTTTCCAGATTATGTGTTTTCAAGCTGAACCCAGTGCTGCTGCCTGTCCTTTGTGCCTGCAGATAATAATGACAGGGTCTGCATGAAGCTGGCCCCTTCCCTGAGTTTGCAGGTGATCAATCTCCATCAGAAACCAGAGCTTGGCAAAGCCAACCGAGCCCAGCTTTGGCCTCACAGCAGTTTTCCTCACTGGCAGAAGGATCAGCAGGAGCAAGTGTTCCTCAGACTGCCTTTGCTCAGTCAGCACAGTGCTCTGCTTGCTGACAGCCACCCCGTGGAGCTCCAGCAGTCCACAGCTGTGAGCATCACTGCTGCCTTCTGCACTATGGCAGCTCCAGAAGTTCCCTTTTGTGCTGCTCCATTGCTGAAACGCTCTCCAAGCACCAGCAAAATGAGAAGCATTTAACTGCGTGGCTCACTTGGTTTGGAAAATGTGACCGTTCTCTCAGAGGCAAATCTGGTTTGGAAAGAAAAGTTTGCTCGGTGCAATTTGCAATTTCTTTTGACATTTTAATGTATTCATTACATCATAAATCGCTGCGGTGTGATTTTTGACAAGCTTCATGAAACAGAGCCAAGGCAGCGATGCTTTCACAAGATGGCAACTTATATTTTGTATGAGTGATAGTATTGACCTTTGCTGGGCTTTTTCTCGTCAATCTGGGTTCCTTTTGTGGCAAAGCAGTATAACTTGGAGCCCTGCAGTGTGGTGCAGTCCTCTGAGTGCTGAGCCCAGCGTGGCCGGTGGGTGAAACCATCTTTGTTGGGATGGTTTGGGTTTGTTCCGACCCTTTTGCTAACAGAGCACTCTGTGCTGATTTGCAGTCGCAGTGCCAGGAGCTGAGGAAAAGGAAACAACTTGAGCTGCAGATCCTGTCCGAATCCATCCAACGCTGGGAAGGAGAGGACATAAAAACGATGGGAAACATCATCTACATGTCCCAGGTCATGGTGCAGAGCGGGGGAAGCGAGGTGAGTGCATCTGCTGTGTGAAGACATTGTGACCCAATGCTCTCTTAACACGGCACATTACTTTCCCTCTTTTCCCCCGTGACTTACTCTGAGAAATAAGAAATGAGGGTGCCTTTATGGTGTGCTTTAGTGTTCCCATGTCCAGCATACATTGTGCAATGGGCAAAACCCATTGCCCGAGTGTCACTCCTGTGCTTTCAGCAGGCAATAACCAATAGTGTTAGACCCATAAATGCTGTGTGTTTGGTGTCTGCTGGGTGGGACAGTGCCTTGTAGCATCGACTTGGTTGTGTGCAACAACATTTCCCTAAGACCTGTTACACATAACCCTTCAGGGTCCAGTCCCCGAGTTCTGTTTGGGATGTGAAGTGGTGGGGACATGAGGTCTTGGTCTTCTGATGGGGAGGGGAAATCAGTAATATCTTCAGAACCAGCAGGATGCGGATGAGACTGCTCAGAAAAGCCAATGCAGAAATAAAATGCTGTAAAGCAAAAAAGCCAAAAGGAGTGCTTTGGGGTTGGTCCCTCTCAGACCATGGTTGCAGCTGCAGCAGGTTTGCTTTGCTGCAGGAAAGTGCTTGTGATACACTTCAGACTGGACTAACCTCTGTTCTTATCCTGGCAGGAGAAAGAAGAGCGATATTTCTTGTTGTTTTCAAACGTTTTGCTCATGCTGTCTGCGAGCCCGCGGATGAGCGGGTTCATCTATCAGGTAGGCATGCTTGATTTGAAGCTGCAAGGCATCAGGTGTGGGAAGGACATCAGATATCTCTTTATCAAACTCGAGTCTCCGTTGTGATGTAAATGGGCTGGGAAGCAGGGCTGTGTCTTCCACATGTGTCAGGACATGCTGCAAGTACCCGTGTCCTGCCAGCGGGTTAGACAGCATTTGGGAAGTGTAAGTGCTCTGAAAGTAGAACACAAAACCACACTGTACCTGTCCTGCGTGCTGTTTTCAAGAATTCAGAGTGTGTTGGGTGTCCTGAGCTCGTTGTGGGGTTTTTCCCAATACAAACTGGCTGTCAGTGGACGATATCTCACAGTCATATGTGAAGGTGATGAGACAGATGGGGAAGGTTTGGGAAGCATTTGGCTGAGTTTTGAGAAGTCACCCAGCAGTGAGAGGGAGGTGAGCGGGCAGTGCAGCATGCAAAGCAGAGGGACAGGGAAGGGGTTCAGATGAAACAGGGGAAGTTGGTAGTCCTGGCTTCTGTGCAAAAAGGGTGAGTAGAAAGAGTGGCAGGTGAGCTGGGGATGACTCAGCTGTCATGAGAGCCTCTGCTCAGGGGTTTAACCCCATTGTGCAGGGAAATCTAGATCCATACATCAGAGGCACCTCTTCCTGCAATCTAAGGCCTTCACAAATTAGTTTTTAGTGGCAGTTCCCAAAGAGGAAGGAGTCAGCAGAACAACACCCACGCAGGAGGCAGTTGCAGACACTGACTCCTCCTCACTTGTTCTAGGGAAGGCTGCCTTTAACGGGAATGACGCTGACAAAGCTGGAAGATGCTGAAGGGAACGAGCACGTTTTTGAAATTGCAGGTCAGTGTGTGGCATCTGCCAGGGGCTGCCCACGGTGCAAGCAGCAGCTGCCACCAGTACCAGTCCTCCTCTTTACCCTTGTACTGTGTGCTGTCCAAGTTGTGGACGTCTCCCTTGCTAAACCAGCTAAAGCCAGTTGTTTGACCCTCTGCTGCAGGGAACATGATGGAGCGCATCACCGTGTCCTGCAGCACCAGCCAGGACTTGCACGAGTGGCTTGAGCACTTGCAGAAGTTGACCAAAGGGACGTGCAACACCGTGTCCAAAACACAGTCCTGGAGTGCCCATTCGGTGAGCCAGCCTCTTCCCAGCCTGCCTGCTGCCTGCAGTTCCTCAGCACTGGCTGAGCTTTTTCTCATCCATTTTCTCAGACATTTGGCTCCACCGGACAGATCCGTGGGCCCCTGGAGCCCCCCAAAATCCTCAAGCCCTGGAGCTTGAGCTGCCTCCGTCCTGCTCCTCCCCTCCGACCGTCGGCAGCGCTGAGTTACAAAGAGGTAATCGTGTGTGCGTGGCGAGCATCGTGATTCTGTAGCACTTGTGTTCAGGCATCTTAGCCCAGAAGAGTAGCTTTGCTGCTCCTTTAGGCAACAGGGATGCTGGGAGATGTGCAAATGAGTGATGCATGCTGGTTGCTGCAGCTAGCTTTATGCTGCAACTCCCCAACAAAGCATGAGTGTGTGTGTTTGCAGGGTCAGCCCTGGTGTCAAGCCCACAGCTGCACTGAGGGATGGAGGAGCAGGCCTGGTGATTTATGTCTATGTTTTGGTGACCGGAGCAGGGCGGTGCGGTGCTGCTTGACCCACCCATCACCCGCTGGGATGTGTAGCATCCCCCACAACAACCCCCAGCCTGGAGCAGGAGGCAGCGTGGGGAAACCCAAAATAAACCCCCACTCCCGTTCTCACCCCACGCTGCAACTGCAGGGGCCGCCCTTCCCTACCTTGTGTTAAACTTTTGGGATTACTCACCAGTAACGCAACAACGTTCCTCTTACTGACTGAGCACTCCGGTTCTGAGTCACCAGCCTTTCTGGGTACAGCAGCATGGGAGCATCACTGCCCAGGCTCCTAGGGGGACAGGGATGGGGACAGGGAAAGGGATGGGACTCGTGGCCAAGCTCAGCCCCCCCAGCACTCAAGGGCAGCAGCCAGGGGGCTGTGAGGCTGCTGCTCCAGGCAGAGATTTTAGGTAGCTTCACTGTATTTTGATAATGTTTCTCAAAATTCGTAAAACAACGCATTTCACTTTGGGAATTAAATTGTTCCAAAACCAAATGAGGAAGCTGGAAACCAAACCACCCTTATGCTTTGTCCAAATCCTTAACGTAGACTGAACAGCCCCTGTGCTTGCATGGTGCACTAAAATCTAGGGAGAGGCTTTAATTAGAGGAGTAATTTTTCTGCGTGAAAGTACGGGGGTGAGATATATTTATAATAGAGGCCAAAACCACAGGTTGAGTGATTTCATTAACACCACGGTCTCCTTTGCAATTTCTCACTCGTTCCCTGCTGTGGATTCCTTTACTCCATCAGTGTAAAGGAGATGAGAGGCAGTGTAGGAGGCCCAAGGGGCTGCACACAGCACATGGAAGGCATGAAAATGTGGTGTGGATGGGAGCAGTGGTATCACAGCACCCCTAGCCTTCATGAGCCTTCATTCTCAGGCACTGCTGCAGTGCCCTCCAATAGCCAAGAGCTTATCCACCACCTCTGTGTGTTAGCCCTGGGCAAGCAGCCCATGGCCCTGCAGTGGCAATTGCAGTTGTTGGCTCCAGATTAAAGTGGAGCACAAAATGAGCGATGCTGACAGCTCGGCACAAGTCTCCTCGCTCCTGTAGAGAACAAATACAACCACTTTGAATGTTACTTGCAGGGAAGAGAGTGGGGGAGTTTGATTAAAAGACGAGAGATCTTCAGACATCCATTGTCACTTTAATTGGCTTCTGGTGGTGTAGGATGGGATGGCACAGTCTTGTGCGTTTCCTCGTACCTAGCTGTGTTCAGGAAACCCCAGAACCTGCTTGCGTACCGCACAGCACCGCTGTTATTTCCATTGAAATTGGGTCATTTTTCCTGTTCTGTTTCCAGTAATCATTTGAAATGACAGAGCAGGTGCTGTGGGTAAGGCGGTGTGTCCGGATTCAGGTTAGTTAGCAAAGTGAGAAAAGTTTACAGATGATTTCCACTTTTTTTTTTTACTGTTTTTCTTTTTCTCGGTGGTTTGCGTGTTGCATTAGGTGAAGGGGTTTTTAGCACTGGGATTTGTACATTCTGCTGTCCAGAGCAGTGGGAGAGCCGTGCAGTGCCCTCTGAGAGTTCACCATAGGTTGGGCAGAGTGCTGCATCCCTTCATCCCCAGACACCAGTCCTATGGACATCAGCCCGTTCTAAGCACCATTCTCTTAAACCAGCAGCATCTACTGAAATCTGCCACTAACCCAGGGGGCATGCTCTCTCTGTGGATGTGTTCAGAGTGGATTAATGCCTGCTTACCATGCGTTTCCCATGTAACTTTTTCAGTTTTTGCATGACGCCGTTCTCCTTTGCATGCTGACAGCAGAACCAGTGCGGAGGGCACGACAAATTAATCGTAGCACTAACATTTAAATGTGTTTTAGAATTGTGGATTTAATGGACTCAGTAAAACCATCAGTCTCTCACACTCATCTTCTCTTTCTTTGCATATTCATTGTAGAGGATGTCTTATATCTTGAAGGTAAGGGTAGATACATCTCTTTGGCTTGTCGTGGCAAAGACTGCTTGGTGCTGTTCCTGCTTCTTTTGCTTGCACAACCCTCGTTTTGCCTGGCTGTATCTGTATCTTAACACGAGAGTCAGTGGCAATTGGCAAATGTTGAGAGATCTCTCAAGAAGGATTTAGGAGTCTGGTACTAAAACTTCCTGGCATGCCTCATCGTTCCTTAAAATTGGAATTGCATGTAACCTATTAATATACTAATTCCTAATCGGCAGGACGTGTAACTCAGTGAAGGAGTGTTCCTTCCTTGCGGAGCCACAGCAAACACTAACTGTGTGTGTGTGTTTGTTCCCTGTGAATGTTGGGGGTATTTGTACTGTCTGTGCATTGAGAAGCAATGTCTTTTGCCAATTATATTTTTGAATTGGAAATCAAGTTGCATCAAGGAAATAAACAGTATTTTAAAGTTCTCTGACCAAGGCCACAGAGCTGATAAGCAAACACAAAGCGCTGTGAATGTGGCTGAGTTCTTTGGCCAAAGGCTGTTAGCTGAGGGTTATCTGCTAAAGGAGTGTGTCCTGTCCCAGACCTGCAGTTGCAATTAGGAAATGTTTCTACTCAGTGAAGTGATGGGGTCACTGTCCCTGGAGATATCCCAGAACCGTGGGGATGTGGCACTGAGGGACATGGTTATGGGCATGGTGGGGTGGGTTGGGGCTTCGCTTGGGGATCTTGGTGGTCTTTTCCAACTTGAATGATTCTATGAATTCTCACCTCTGTTCGAGGGAGCAGTGGCCATAGAGCTGTACACGGGAAAAGCAAAAACACCATTTCTCCCAACACTGTCATTGTCTGCTTTGTAGCTGTGTAATGCTTTGTGCGTAGCATGGATAGCTGCATCCAGCCTGAGCTGCTCTGCTCCTGGAGCTGCCTTTGGTGCTGGTTAAACACAACACTCTGTTTCCCTATAGGACTCCAGCAAAAGCCCTAAAACCATGAAGAAGTTTCTCCCAAAAAGGAAAACGGAGAGAAAAGCATCAGATGAAGAGTTTGTTATTAGGAAAAGTAAGCGCTGATTCTTTTTCTCTTCTTTTCTGAGGTTTGAGCTCAGCAGTCTCCATGGGGCTTTGAGAAGGGCCTTTCTTGCCTTGCAGGATGCAGCATGGCAGCAAGCCCGTGTGCTGCTGGGGCTCCAGCTGTGTGCAGGCCCTGAGCTGGGGCCTCAGGCAGCACCATGGCCCTCAGTGTGATTCCCACCACGAGGCCACACGGCTGTGGGTGGCTCACTGTGGCCACAAAGCCAAGGAGCTGCTTGCAGGTAGTGAGACGCTGCGCTAACCCCGAGTTCTGATAGGCAGCAAGAAGTGTGCCTTCACACCATTCAATCATGGTGCTCAGTGTCACAGGATGTTACGAAGGCTGGAACATGTGGAGGAGCTCAGAAGGGAATTAGGGAAAGTCCCAACGGTGTCAGTCAGGGAAACAACACTCTCTTGCTCAGAGGCTGGGAGAGATGAGCTCAGAGCTTTTGCAGCACCTGATGTCCGTGCTGTGTTCCAGGTACTGCTGCACTGGAGGAAGATGCACAGATCCTGAAGGTGATCGAGGCATACTGCACCGGGGCGGGCTTCCAGCAGGCACTCAGCTCAGGTGGGCACACAGTGGGTTCTTGAATGCTCCTTCTGCCTGTAACACTGATAACCCTCTGGGAAAAAAACAGCTTGTTACATCAGTGAGCAGTGAGACTCATGTTAGGAAACTGTGTGGTGTTCTATCATCGAGATAAGGGAGCTTCATCTACCCAGTGGTTTAGTTACCATTGTTTTTCTTCTAAACACAGAGAATGAGCAGATGGGAGGGCAGATGAGATGCAGCTACATCTCCAGCACTCGTTAGGAATTAAACAACCCTAGTCAGTGCCTGTGGCTGTCAGCACTGAAAACCTGATGCTAATCTCAGGTTGCATGTAGCTTTAGAAAGGAAGCATGAATATTATCTCTCCATCAGCTGCGTATTTAAGAACGGGCTGCTTCATAAGAGCCTATCTCACATCTTCAACTCTGGAAATAAAACTATTTATCACTGCTGGTAAGATGTCAAATTAAATCACTGAACTATCAAATAATGGCACATTTGTGAAAGGGAGACTGTGTTCTTCAGAGAGCTCCTGACCCTCACTGAGGCATTTCATTTATAAGTAACGATGGAGCTTTGGGTGCCTTGAGTGCTCCTGGAAGCTGTCTCTCACTTGGCAGCACACCCAGCCCCTGCTTCGTCCTTCCAGGGCTGTGTTGGCTGTGCTGCCCCTGCAGTGGGCTTTAGGAAAGGTCTCCCTTTTTCTTCCTGATGAGCACTTCTTGCACACAGGCTCCCGTAAGGACTCCATCCCCCAAGTCCTTCTGCCTGAGGAGGAGAAAATCATCATCGAGGAAACGAGGAGCAATGGTCAGACTGTCACGGAGGAAAAGTAAGTGAGGCTGCAGGCCCCTGGCTTGGCTGCTGCCTTGTCCCAGGAGCACCGGGCTCTTCCAGTGGTTATTTTCTTCCTTTATAAGAACAGAGCCTCATTCCCAGCATCTCAGAGATGACTGTGTCCCCCTGGCAGCCCAGACACAGGTCCTGAGAGCCAATGTGTCGAGTCCCAGCACTCCTCTGGGTGTAGTGAACTGGGTCAGGGAGGGCAGAACCAAACAAGTGGTTTTGATGTTTGTTTTCTCTTTTTCAACTGCGGACACTGTGGTCTGCTGCCGCCCCTCAGAGTGCTGTCCCAGTGCTCCCAGCCTGCTCCATAGCTTCAGCTCTGGGGTGGTAGCATTGGCCCCCTCCTCTTCTCACCCAGGCAGTGCATTCTTTCCAGTTTTGCTTTTTGCAGCACAGCCTGAAGGATTCGGAGCTGCATTGTAAGATAGACTGCAGTTTAAAAACAAAAAAAAATTGTTATTATTTTTTTTGCAGCAGCATAAACAAGGAAACCAAACCACAGACCTTGCTGATAACTTCAAGACAGCAAAGCAGGGTTGGTTTGGCTTGTCTTTTTTTTTTTTAGTTTTGAGAAAAGAGCCGTGGATTTTTGACTGATGGTCTACCAGTGCTCCTGGGCTGTGCTTCCAGAGTGACCTCCATGGCAGCAGTTGGCTGTGCAATGCTTATAATGGAGAAATAGAAAATACAAAAAAAGAGAAAAGCAGGAGATGGAAGCACCAGTCACTGAGTTCCCAGTGCTGCTGCTGTTTTACTGCACTTCAGCTCTTTATGTTTTCATTTGATTTCTGTTTTCTTGCATTCTTGTTGCAGGAGCCTTGTTGACACAGTTTATGCACTGAAAGATGAAGTGAAGGAACTGAAGCAGGTAATTGCAGTCTGTTTGTGCTGTGACTTGGCCAGGTGATGTCCAGAAGTCTCACCTGGTCCCATCCTGCAGCTGCGGACACACTGCTGCTACTGTGCCCTTCTACCAGTGCTGAGGGTCTGCTTGAACAAACTGGGCCCCAAATAGCCCATGTGGTTCATCTCCCAAACCTGCAGAAATGCTGGCATTTCGTCACATGTGCCTCATGTCCCTGGTCACCTTTTCACCTTGTCACCTCAGCTCGTGGAGCAGCCAGGCGTGCAGAAGCTCCTCACCGCATTGAGTGCGTGGGCATTAACCACTCCTTTCTTCCTTTATTTTTCTGCTTCACAGGAGAACAAAAGGATGAAGCAGTGTTTGGAGGAAGAGCTGAAGTCCCGGAAGGACCTGGAGAAGCTGGTGCGACGGCTGCTGAAGCAGACAGATGAGTGCAGCAGGGAGGAGCCAGGGCGCAAGTCATCACTGATTGCCTGAGCTTGGGGAGAAGCTGCTGGCAGTGTGACCTCAGGTGTTTTTTGGGAAGCAGAACTGGATCCTTTGCCTCTTCTTGCTCCTCATTTTGTTTGTTTGGGGAATTTTGTTAAAAAAAAAAGAAAAGAAAAGAAAAAAATAGTTTTTCTTCCATCCAATAGGGAAATAAAGCAAGGGAGCTATCAGTCACAGCTCAAGCAATCAGCGAGCGGTCCCTGATTCACAATCCATCTGCAGCAGCTGATACCTCATCGGACCACTGCTGGAGCAAATCCAGCCTGTACCAGTGACTGCCACTCACAGAGGGTCTGGCAGCAGTTTCCCTGATGAAGCTTAAGCACTTCTTGATGATTTCATTCTCTTCAAAAGCACCAGTACCTATTTATTGAAGGAAAACATCATCGAGTTAGCAATGAGCAGAAACCAAAAAGCACCGTGCTCCTTTTTCAGATAATCATGACTGGGGAAGCTATTCCCATCCACCTTCTTTTTCCCCATTAGTTGACTGTAGCGAACTCGAGCCCAGCAATACTGCGGTTCCTGTGTGACCTCGATGCTGATTAGAACATGCAATTAACACGAAGACGTTTTAACTCCTTGGGGAAGTCAAACCTGGAGCACCTGTCAGAGCACACGGGAAGGTGTGTTGCACAGTACTGCCTCCTTACAGCTCGTTGTTAGCACAACAGGTAATGCCCCCACCCCCTTTTCTTAAGCATGACCTGAAACTCTTACCCCCTGCTTTATTTGCCCTTGGAGTGTCCACATATTATATGAGTTCATAGTTTTGCTGTGCCTCCCCTCGCAGGACGTGCTTTTCTCTGTATGAAATGCAAACACTGCTTGACAGCAAAAACAGCCCCCAGATATGCTTGTCCCCTGATCCCATCTGCCCACGTTAGGCTCATGCCCAAGGGCCAGGATGGCCGCTTCTCCCCCATTGCTCCAAAGGGGCTTTCATTAAAGGAAAAAGGAATTTCTGGGATAGGAAAGGTATTTATATTTAGGCTTTGACAAGAGCTGGAATGCCCCTGGGGCAAGGACGTGCAGCACCTCTCAGATCCCTGCACAGCTCCTCAAACACTGCACACAGACAACATGCATATGTATCAGTTATCTTCACCTTATTTGGCATTACACTCTAGTTTATAACTGATGTTTTCCTCCCTTCCTTAGCAGCATTGTACAATTAACCTTCTGTTAATGATAAGTCTTCAGTCTGTCACAGGGCAGCACGGTCCCTGTGCATGCAGCCACACTGCTGCTCCTCATAGTCCTACGCTGGTCATGAAGGATACAATAGAGGCAATAATTACAACTCCCTCCTTGCAAATAAAATTCAGGCAGAACGTGGCAAACAGTGTTTAGGGAGAGCTGGACCCTGCCGTGCTGGTGAGCCATTTCCCAGCATAACCACCTGTCTGCACACGCTGGCTTGACTGCACCACTGTCCACCCCAGCACTGTCATGCCCAAACGTGGGCTGGGGCTGTGCAGTCAGCACAAGGAGGAAACCAAGGGCCGTTTGTACACCTCAGAGAGGGTAGAAACGTTCCCCTGCTGTCCATGGTCTAGCTGAAACCCGTGCTGTGTACATATGCATGTTTATAAGATGTAAGGTGATGGAGGGAGCACTGGGACGGGTTGGATCAGGCATTTGTCCAGAGCTAGAAGCCAAAAAATATATAAAAATAAAAAGGAAAAGAAGCCATGTTGGATGGACAGCAATGTTTCCACATTTACTTTGTTTACAGTGCTTTGTAAATAGGTTCCAGAGAGTCTGTCTTTAGATGGATGTTGTGTCAGCTGCCTTCCAGTTTATCTTTGTCATGTAGGTTTATTTACTGTAACTACTTGTGCAAGTTCAACTTTTCTAACATGTTTTTATTTTGGACAGTTTTTTAATTGACATTTTCAACAAATAAAGGATAAAAATCACTTCCTAGTCCTTTGTGTCCATCTCCCCTCTCTCTGGGGCTGCACCCAGAGAAGCAGGTTGGTGCAACATGGAAACCTGCTGAGCACTCAGCAAGTACAGCAGCACTTACCATGGGCATCCCTTGTTTCAGAGAAAAGGGTTCTGCCCTCTGACCCACTGGACACCAGGAAAATGCTGGTGTGGATGGTCACCATGGTGTTTGCAGGGTCATTCCCACTGGTGCTGGGGCAGGGAGATGCATTTCCATCCCTTGAGCCCCAGTTGTGTCCCACTGGAAGGAATGCTCTATGGAGAAAAGCTCTCCTCCATCGCACTGCTCAATTGCTGTAGTTAAGTCACTTCCTGCTTGTTTGAATTTTTTTTCTTTTTCTCTGGTTGCTACATTACCTTTTTTTCTGGGGATTAGGTGTGGTGACAGGATTTCCTTTGGTCTACTACTTGGACAAATCCCCTCCTGCACGCTGGTACCATTAACTCTTTAGTGGGACACTCAGACAGAGCAGTGCCGCATCCAGACCCAAGTGTCCCTTGACACGATCAGGAGAGCAAGGACAAAGCAACCCTCAGCTCATTTTGGAGGGAGCACCTCCCCTCCCATGTCTTCCTGAGGCCAAATCCAGGTCTTAACCAGAACCCCCCCCCACTCTCTACTGAATATGGACCCCATTTGTTCCCTTCTCTCAGTCCCAGGCATCCTCTTTACACACACAAAATCACACAGGCAGCACCAGCATCCTCCACGCAACAGAGCTGGGCACCAAAAACCATCAGTGTGAGAACAGATCCAAAAAGCAACTTAATGTGTGCAGTCTGAACCTGGTGTGGCTGGGCAGCCTGGGAGGTGCCCATTTGGTGCCAGGGCAGCTGCCTTCAATGTGCCCGATGTATTCATCTTCTCCTCAGCCCTTTTTAGCTCAGGAAGAACAATCAGCTTAGAAACTGTAAATTCCACAGCCCAATAAGTGATGGCGGGGCCCTGCAGTGAGGGAAAAATCACTGTATTGATGACCTTCAAACTTTCCACGGGGAGAGGAAAGCTGCAGCACCGCGGAGGGGAGGAGAACAAAGCAGCCCAGGAGAGGGCCACAGGCTGAGCCTGGCAGCTGGATGGTGACACATGCATCGCCTCCCCTCCCACGTGCAGCCTCTCATCAGCATCCCACAGACTATTTTTGGCAAGTGAAGAAACAAGAGCCCCAGAAAAGGCAGCGGTGTGAGGCTAGGAGACTCACTGGAAGGGGGAGATTGGCATTTTACAGCTTTCCAACCCAGCAGCACCTCTACTCCTGAGATCACTGAGCTCCCCACCCAGATCCCTACAGGCTCTGACCTCATGCACCGCACCACACCATCCCATTCCCCTGCTACAAAGCAAGAAACAGAACCCTGCATCACCCAGGCACAAGCAGAAGCCCTCTTCCAGCCAGGTGCTATAAATTCCCTAAACAAGACCCTGCAGCTGCAGCATCTCATGCTGCCTTGCTGCCCTCCTGCCCTTGCTTGGAATGCACCCAGCCCTGCCCTGCATCTCCCATGTGTCCCAGTGCATTTGGGGACAGCTGTCCCCATTGTGTCTCCTGCACTGTCCTGATGCCCTGTTGATCCTCAGACCCTGTGCAGGACACCAGGAGGTCATACTGAGAAGAGCCAGCAGCACTCAAAGGAGAAAAAAAACAACAGCCATGGGACATGACATTGTGCAAAGCCCATTGCAGCTGTGGGGTGCTTGCTTTGGTGGTGCTGTGCAGCCTGCATGATGCACTCAGGAAAGGAGACCCCAAATGTCAAAATCCACTGCAAAACACAACCACAGCCACATGCCTCTCCTTCACGCTGTGCAGTTTCCCATGCACTTTGGGTTAGTTCCTCTGTCCATAAAGATGAGGCAGTTTTAGCTCAAGTTAAATAAATAGTTTTTATACATGGCATGCTACAAGAACGCTCCGTTCTCAGACAAAGTTATGCGGCTTTGGAGAACAGCCACAAAAGTGCAAATTGAATTATAGCGAAACCAGGCGGGCAGAGCAATCCTGCCCTGACTTTGTACAGGCAGTAATGGGCACTCACCACTGATATGCCCAACCCGGCAGCACTGTGCTCGAGCACTGCAGCAGTACCAGGTCCACAGTCCCATGCTGCACAAACCCTAAGGAGCACCCAGATCTAATATCTCCTCCACTTGCAGACCTGTTGCCTCCAGGAGCGTTCCCAGTCTTTGTGCATCACTCGGTGCTCCTGTCACCCTAGTGCTTTCTTGGTCCTGCTCCCATGGAAGACAGCTAGACTGGGGTAGCACGTCCAAACCTGACCACGGTGGCCATGCCCCTTCCACAGGGGCTCTCTACCTGGCAGGAGAGCATTTTCGTGGGCAAATTTGGTTCACCAAAAGCAGAGCAGCACCAGCGCCCTACAAGAGCTCTGGGTTGAAATCAGCAGCCACCTCCAGCCACCAACAGTGTTTTTGATGATGGGTGAATTTCAACCTGCCCAAACTTGGCCACGTTGAGCAAAAAGACTGAGTCCTGTAGGCAGCTATGGGTGGAAAAAAGGGGTTCTCAGCATAATACAGTTGGAGTGGCAATAATGTATCACCAACAGCCAACACATATGGACAGTGCCTGGCTGATCAATTCCTTTAGAGGAGATGTTCTTCAGCCTTTTAATGTTTGTTTTTTTTTTTTTCCGTTGATGTTCTGTAAGCAGATGGTTACAGGAGATATGCACAAACCTAGCATGGCTGAGGTGCCCTGAGCTGTCCAATGGTGGTAAGAAAGAAAGAGCATCGATGGAGTTTGCTAAATAATGGGGCACAACGGGGCCAGCAGAGTAGGGCATGACGGACCCGATAAACAACCCTGTCAAGGAAAGAAAAATGAAAAGTGCACAGACAACAACAGCTTCAAACTTTTTTCCTTTCCTGTTCTCAGGGCCCCTTGGCCCTCATCAATAAATAAAAAAATATACAAATTAAGAAACAAGAACAACAAAGAGGCAGAGGAACATAAATACGGGAAACAGGGAAAGCCCCTTGGCTCAACAGTCGGGCTGGGCCCCTTCTCTCTACAGCTTGAACATGCCAAAGTAGGTGTTGCCAGGGTTGGGGTTCACTAGCGTTGAGTCCGTCACATTGACGAAGACCATGTCACCCTCCCGCAGCTCAAAGACGCCGCCTTCCCGGATGGACTGGAGCTCGCAGAGAGCCGTGGAAGTGCTGTGCGTGTCAAGTCCCTTCATCAGGAGCCGGTCCTCTTCCATGGGGAGGTACAAATAAATATAGAGGGTGAACGGCGCCGAAGCCGCTGCCTTGGTGCAGAAGCTGACTTGTGAGTAGATGTAGTAGAGGCCTGCTTTCTCCACCTTCAGTTTCCCCCCATGGTAGGTTATCAAGCTGTTCGTCGGGGCATAGCTTGTCGTCTTCCACTCCAGCACTGGGGAGAAAATATGGCTGTTGAGCTGGGATAGATCTCGCCTGGGAGGCTGATTTGGGGGGACAGCCCCATGGGCAGGAGAGGGTTCCTATCCGTGCCAGGACACCATCCCCAAACCATGGGACAGATTCCCATCCTGAAGCTGAGATGCAGTTAACCCTATTTCTTGTTGCTGACCAGACACAAGCCCTTGCATTGATGTGAACAGAGGAGCACTTTGTTTCCTTCATCCAACCACGTGGAAATCATAGAATCATAGTCTGGCTTGGATTGGAAGTGACCTTAAACATCAGTGCTTGGGGTGGAGGTAAGAATTCTATGAGGAGGTGCAAAAATGAACATCTCCTGGGCTTGGTGCTGCTCCCACCTCCAGGAGCTCTGCCCACCCTGCATACCTGCTGCCTCTGACACTTCTGGGGTACGAGTGGTGTCCTTGGAGCAGCTCATGGACATGATCTCCCATCGGGACTTCTCCTCTGCCTCCCACCGCTGAGTTGTGGAGACCGGGACAGCTTTGTAATTAATTGCAACAAGCACTCCAACAGGGAGTTTCAAAATGCAACGAGCATCTTGATTCTTTGATCTTATCTAAAACAGAGCTTTCCACAGGTACACCGAGCTCTGCGTGAATTGCTGCGTCAGAGATGGGAAGAGCAGTTGCCGATTACCGGTAGTTACTCCAGAATTAAATCAAGCGTGCTCTGATTGAGGAATCCATGCGGGATTGAGAGGCTGACCTTGCAAACTCTTATTTACCTCAGCGGGCCTTGTGGGATGGCACCTATCTAGCACCGTGCTGGGGACAAAGCCACGAGTATTGCCTTACCTGGCACTGGCCCGCTGCTCTTCACCCCTGCCAGGTGTGTTGCGATCGGCTGCCTCTTCTCCTCTGCAATTCAGAAACACCAGTGTTACTGGTACCCAGCACTGCTCTGTCCCCACAACCCAGCACCTCCCGCCCCTGAGGCTTTTCCATGGTGCACATCCAGCCTAGAGGCAGTTTGCAAAGCCCCGTTCCCTTTGAGTGAGGCAGGGTCTGGCATCTGCTCAGTAATGGCATGACCTGGATGTGTTAATTCCTTACCTGCCACGGATGTCTCATTCCTGCTCTTCAAGTGGGGATGCTCATGGCCTGCAAGGAGAAAAGGCCAAAGATTTAATTTTGGGTTTGTTTTCATCAGCTTAGGGCAATGCAGTGTCTTGGCAAGACAGCCACGTCCAGGGCTCTGCCAACCCCATGTCACACACAGTCCCACCCCATGGAGAGGTTTTTCTGCTCCCAACAGACCCCACCATGGGCACCACGGGACACAACCCTGTCCCCTGTCCCCTGCCCACTGCCCCCTGCTCATCTCTACCCCTTCCAGCAGCACCAGGACACTCACCTCTGTGCATTTCAAATTTTGGTGACTCCTCCTTGGCTGCCCTATCCTGCAACAACAGCAAAAATATATACTTGAAGACATATATCCTTACATTCTTTTAAATAAATACACTATTTTAAGTTGTATGAATCAAAATCCATTAAAGTCTGTGTATAAAGGATGCTCTTGACAACATTTGTTTGGTACCATCAGAAGGTACCAGAATCTGTCATGGCCCCCAGCACCTTCCCAGCATTGCGTGGGCTGCCCTGTTCTTTGTATCATAGGGGTTGCAGAGCTCTTGGTCTTAGGCCTTTAATTTAAAAAATGTGCAATTAAAATGCTCTGCAATGTGGCACTTCTGCACCCAAACATGACAAGCCTCTGCAGTAGATGGAGGTGATTTCCTTTAGCTGTGGGGAGGCTTTTGAATTGCATCCTCCTCCTGCTCCTCTCTGGACTCACTCCAGCTGGTTCAAGCCATGCACTGTCATTAATGCCTGAGCATGAAAGTGCTCCTGACATCCTCCTTCCCACCCACAGAACAGCTGAGCAAGCTGTAAGACAGCAGAACAACAGTGTTTTTCAGGCCATGATAGAGCTCAGCCAGGTGGCAGCTCCATCCCATCCCGCCTTGGATGCTGCAGTTGGTCATGCTCTGGCCACACTTTGAGGAAAAAATGGATGAGATCTTTCATTGATGTCATAATGTAAAGATATCACTTCAAAAATGGTATAAAAAAGAGCTCTTGTTCTGTAGCCCCAAGATTAAGAACACCCATGGTTTTCAAGAAGGCTTTGGGTGGTGCTTTGTGAGTGCCTGGGATGCTCCCTCCACCTTCAGCAGGGGCTGTATCCACCCAGCAGCCATCTACCTTGCACTGAAGGTCCTGGAAACCTTTTAGAACTTTTTCACAGTCCAATAATGTCGACTTCTGACCTTCTCCCGTCTGACATTTCTGCACTTTCCTCAGGAAGATGTAATCTTCATTTAAACTCAACACCTCTTCCATCTGCCGGTGGGGGAGAGAAGAGAGAGGGTCAATGGGTTGCTACTGGGAAATACAGACAGGAGGTATCCCCTCCAAATCGCAGCCTGGGAAGGCCAGTGGTCATCACTCAGCATGGGGAGGAGAGGAGCATCAATTGCTCCCACCAACCACCAGCAAAATCCACAGGGCAGGTGCCCCAGCCTGGAGCTGCCCCACTTCGCCTGGCCAGGAAGCCCACGCCCCAGGCTGTCACCCACTTGCATCTTAATTTAGATCAGGACAACACATTTAAATGCTGTTAATATCAGTCTTATCTTTGCATCTGCATTCTGTGTTTAAGATATATTCAATTTCTGTAGTTTTTGTACGTTTTCTGTTTTGGGGGGGGGAAATAGTTTTAGACTGGTGATTTTAAGCGTTGTGCAGTGCTGCTGCAGTCACAGCAAATTCAAAAACAGCTCTTTGGTTTTTCAGTTTTTGCTAAGCGTTGTCCCACGTGTGGGACAGGATTATGGACATTAGGCAGCTTCCATCTAAAAGGGCAAAGTATTCAGAACCACTGTTTATTTTCCCAAAGCAGAAAGAATCCCAGAATCAGAGAGTTGTTTGAGTTGGAAGGGACCTCTAAAGGTCATCTCGTCCAAGTCCTCTGTAATAAACAGGGACATTACAGCTCCATCAGGTGCTCAGAGCCCCGTCCAGCCCGACCTTGA
This sequence comes from Odontophorus gujanensis, assembly GCA_013399175.1. Classification (NCBI taxonomy): domain Eukaryota; kingdom Metazoa; phylum Chordata; class Aves; order Galliformes; family Odontophoridae; genus Odontophorus; species Odontophorus gujanensis. The sequence goes on along the minus strand of VXAB01006122.1, from coordinate 381,720 downwards.
GAAATTTCCTTTCCTGACTCCCTTATCCTCCTGATGAATGTCCTGGCACCAGCATGACCACCAGGAGCCCGAAGGCTAACACAGCCCCCTCAGTTCACCCAGACTGGCCACTTCTGCCAGGTTTGCTCTTAGCAGCTCCTCTTTACTGATCCATTCTCACTTTGTTAATGAAGGGAACAGCTCTCTTCATCTGTGTACATCTTCTCTTAGTGGCAAGTTAGAGCAGAAACAAGAACACGGGTGCATAAGCCCCATTGCTGTATCAGTCCAGTGGCAAGCAGCATCTTGCCCCATGTTCACCCTTTGGGTGACCAACTTTCTCCATGCTGAAGACAAATGGTGTTAGCAATCCAGCAGAGACAACCTTATTTCTAGACTTACCTTATCCATCTTCATGTGAAGATATAAACAGAAGAGTACAGTCCCGATGGTCTGTACCACCATAAATACAGCGAGGAAGCACATAAACATTTTCATGGTGCTGGGAGAGGTGCTGCCCATGGGTCGGGGTGCTGCAGAGCTGTAGGCTTCATTCATCCTCCGGGCACGGTGCTGGTGCTCCTGCAAATGAGCTGCTTGCAAGTAGCATGAGAACTGTTGTGTGAGCAGCCGCTGCTCAAGGGATACAGGTTGCAGCAACCTACACTTCCTGGAAAAAAACCTTCGTAGTGGGTAGGTTTGTTCACCACTGTCTCCCACAACAAAAAAGAGGTTGCTTAGACTTTCTTCTCTGGTGCACTTCCATATTTTTTCCTACCATCCTACCAGAAACAGGTAGCAATTCTTATTCTGAATATTCATACCTGCCTCTGAAACACTCCTGGTTTTGCCCCAGCGTTGTGTTTTTTCGTATTGTGGATGAATGCTTCATGACTAGTCATCTTCAGAGCAGTGTAGGCCATGAGTCAATGGGCAGTATTGCTGAATTGTGGTGGGGGCTGCCAGGCATTAGGAAGCCCTTTGGAAGTCATTTGTTTCTCGAAATGGGAAGAAAGGCTTTCTATTCTGTTTCCTTCACGAGAGGAACAATTTTGCAACACCGGGGGGGAGGCAGATGAGTTGTGCTGGTTCCTGTCCTTCCCTTGTGTCCCACATAGGTGAAGTCTCCCCAGGTAGGGTTAGGATGGATGCTCCTGGGGAAAGAGACATCTTTGTGGGCACTAGGACCACAGTGTGGGCATGGCTTCATGCTCCTGGACAGCAGAACTTTGGGTCTTGATGCTTGGCCATCAGTTTGGAAAGACATATTTTGAGCAGTTTTTCCGTTGTCACAGTGAAGTTCCCTGCAACCATGGGCATAAGCATCATAAGCACATCTGGGCATGGAAAGGATTGCTGGGGACTCTGGGCACTGCTACCAACCACAGTTCTCCACCACAGACTGCCTTTGCTCCACGCTAGAGCAAAGAGGATGTAGTTGGACTGCCTGCACGGGGGGCTGAGGTGATCAAACCATCATGCAAAGTTGTTTTGAAAGAAACAGGCTGAAGGCAATGCTTTTATCAGATGTGCACACAGCAATTAAAGGGCCGGATCCTGCCAGAAGCAGGGTGGTGCCAAGCAGGGCTGCTCACCCACAGTGACAGCAGAGGAGGGCTCCCAGTGCCATGGGGCTGTGCAGCACAGCAGGATGGGCTCCAGCACTCGCTTTTGCTATCTGCCCACTCTCTCGCATCCTGTACTGTGTGGTTAGGGTGTTCTTAGCTGCAAATGCAAGCCCTGGTAGCAAAGCACAAACATCTCTGCAACCCAGTCAGTGTTTGACCTTGGCAGGTCACTGTGTTCCTAAATATAGCCAAATAACCCAAATATAACCAGATATAACACAGATCACAAATGTGTGACGGTGCCCAGGTCTTTACTGGCAGCAATTCAGGGGCTGGTGGACTGATGGATCTCTGGGGTCCTGTGCCCTCTTGCTATGCTGACTCCGTCACCTTCTTGCACAGAGGGGAGAACTGAATTAGAGAATCATAGAATCATGGAACCATTAACATTGGAAAAGACCTCTAAGATCATCAGATCCAACTGTCAACCCATCCCCATAGCATTAAAATTGATATTATCTTTGGGAACACCAGCCCTGGTCCCTGACAGGGTTCTGAGCTGACACTGAGCTCCCAGAACTGTCCTTGCCACAGAAGTCTGCCAACTACACTATGAAGAAGCTGCCCCCAAGGAAACCCCATGGCACAGGGGGCCACAGCAACCACCAGCACCCACTCTCCGAAGTCCTCACCCCATGCCTTGGCCAGAGGGCAACCACTGACATTTTCCAAGGCTCTTCACTTTCCTCCAAATTTAATACCCATTTTTGGAGGAAGAATTCATATGAGAAAAAAAAAAAAAAAAAACAGCATGAGAAGTCATCACTTTATACTTTCCCCGAATCCCCAGTGTCAGGACCCAGAGACAGTCAATAAAGTGTGAAACCACAGCAGTGAGTGATGCAGAGAGCAGCAAATAACGCTTTGCACAGCTATTCCTGAGCCCCGGCCGTCCCCAGCAGATGAAACCCTTTCAGAGATGTCTCTGGATTGCCACCTGTCACAATTGCACCAAAATGAGAGAAAGCTGCAGGTAATGCTGGAAAGCCCAGCCCCACAGCACGCACCTGCAGCTCTGTGAGGATGCGGAAAGGCATTCTGGGGTCCCCAACACAAAATGCTGATGGAGGCTCTCTGGTTTGCTGTGAAAACCAGGAAACACAGCCTCAATAGTCACCAGTGCCCTGACGAAAAAGGCAGCGTGGAAAATATGACAGCGGGGATCCCAGTAGAGATTCGTCAGTGCGCCTCATTGGGAGTTCAGGTTGGCCACTCTTCTTCACTAAAACATTTTGTTGTGTTGGCAACCCAGCCCCAACCATCTCCTCTGGCCTCGTCACCAGGTCCTGTGGTGGTTCTGTGCCACATGGGTGTGGGTGAGAGGCTCAAAATCCATGTCATCTCCTGCTGGAGCCAGGTTGTCTCATGGTTAGGCATCACTGGCCATTTCTTATCATAGGAACTTGAATAAGTGAGCAGAGGGGCACAATCCAGAGGGACAATGGAGGACCCGCACCTACCTATGTGGGATTCCCCCTGAGAAGATGAAATTCACCTGCACCTGGAGACAATCCCACCACTGGGAAACCAACAGGGTTTTCTTTTACCCCCAGCCCTTTGAATATAACTATAACCACCCGCTCGTGCACCCAAACGGGCACAGTTCCTCCAACCCGAGTGAGACAATGGGAAAATGTGATCCATCACTTGCATTCCTATTGACCTAGTTGCAGTATTTCCGCTGATCAGCAAATTGTCTCCACTGCACACGGTTTTGTTTACCAAGAAAATATCCGGTTGCAAGCCCTGGTGATCTGCCAAAGGCTGGGAGCAGTTCTGAGCACAGCAAGGTGAAAGCTGATGAAAAGAGAGTGAATTTTTTGGGTACTTGCTGCGGTTTCATGTAACTAGCTCTTTAAAACCTGCTGCTCACCTCACCAGCTAGTTAGGCTTGACAAAAGCCAGGTGCTGTGCAGCACTAAGAGCAATACACTCAGAAAGAGGATTTTATTCTGAGTCACAAAAGGAGTTTGCCTGCAATGCTGTAGGAGGGATGCGGAAGGGAACCTATGAGAAAAAAACTGATTTTGTCCTTCTGACCATGACCAGAAATTTGAGTTTTTACATCATTTGTTTTATCATTTCTTCAGATTTTTTTTTCCCATGTCTCCCAAGATCTCATGCCTTCAGGATAATGCCCATCACTTTAGAAAGACGAGACAGACAGAACCAGAACATCACAGAAAATATCACCAGCATCCGGAAAAGGAAAGGTTACATTACAGTTTCCGTTCATTTTTTTTTTTTTATAAACTTTGTATGACTTAGAGAAAGCTCTGGAGTGCAGAGCAGCCTCAGGGTTAGCAGGAGAGGTCAGGCTTGGGATGGTCACATCTCCTGCTGAAGAGAAGGGCAGGAGGTGGGCACTGAAGCCATCACTGTGACAATGGCAGGCTTCAGCCTGGTTGCTCATCGTGTTCTACCCACACGGAGAGACACCTGTGGGGGTCAGCAAACACTCCAGGCTCCAGGAGGCATAACATAAGCTGCCACATGTCAGTGCAAGGCCAGGGGACAATGCCCAGACATGTTGGGGAACATCTCTCTCCACCATCCGGCTGAGCAGCAAAGATCCAAGGGGAAAAGCTGCAGAGGATGGCACTGGGTGCTGCTGTCACTCTGAGCTGCCCAGCTCCAAGGAATGCCATCTCCCGAGCCCCTTTACCCAACCCTGCTACACACATGGCTGCACCCCAAGCTGGTGATCCCAAGGGGATCAGGGTGGGTGAAGGGCCAGGAAGAGCAGAGGACCCAGCCCCACTGCAGGATGGAGGACCTGGAAGGGCACGTGGCTCTTGCCACATCTGGGCTGCACATTTTGGCAGCACACACATCTGGATGGTGATGCTCAGCCGCATGGAGCCACTAAGAGAACGTGCCTCCAAAGTGCTGATGCGAAGCCTCACTGCAGCCGAGAAACCACAAAAGGCACTAGAAACTTCTTGCTGTGACGGCTGCACCTCCCTCTCCCAGCTTCCTAAAAATAGAGGCTGGCACAGGGTGAGCTGCAACCCCGTGCTGCCAAACAGCTGTGAGTCACTGCGGAAGGAGGGCAGGAGCACCCCCCACACCCCGGAGTGCAGCTCTGCCCAGTGCAGGGTGCACAGGTCTGGGACCATCAAAGACAAAGTGAAACACGATGGGGATGAGCAAAACCCACGGGAGGTTTTGTACCCAGCGGCCGCCTCCCACTGCAAAGTGCTGTGGTGTGGGTGGGGGGGGACCCGGCCTCGCCTGTACATCACCCCCAGCTCCCCCAACTGAGGACTGAAACAATACCTGCATCTGCGTGGGACTAGCGAGCAAAACAAAAGGCTCAGGAGAGAGGAGGGATGTGGCTGCATGGTTTGCATCAGTTCAAAAGCTGGAAATCAAAGGTGCATTGCACTGTGCTTCTGCCTTATCAAAGGGAGTGAGATCAGCCGTGCTATGCACAGTGGTAGCAGGGACCAAAGAGCTTGATAGGTTATTAATGTTTCTGCTTGCATTAGATTAGAATTAGGCACCATGGCCAAATGTCCCCCCAGAAATGCTGGGCAGTGTGAGAAGCTGTGTTTGCTGGGGGAGCAAAGGATGCACAGCACCTCTGCCCCATACGACAGGGGCAGCAGTGAGGCTTCGAGCCAGGCTCGTGGGCAGTGTGTTCCCACTGAGATTTGCCACACTCAGCCGGGCCACAGCTCGCTCCCAGGCCACGCTGCAGTGCTCTGAGCCCTGGGGCATGATCTTGCTGAGAAATCCAGCATAAAATCCCTGTGAGCAGCACAACACAGCAGGGAGTGGATGTTAAAACAACTCTGCCATCTGCTGACTCCTCCCTGCCCCATCCATCCCTCCTTGGCTGCCCGCTGCAGAAAGGATCAGAGGGAGACATGACAACAGGGATGTCACCTCAGGGTGTTTCTGTGGAAGAAAACGGTGCCAGCACAGCAACAAATGCCAAATCTCAGCCCACAGCACAGCCTGGAGCATCCCCTCCGCTTTGGGTGTCCAGAGGGCAGCATCATGTCACCTGCTCTGTGTTCTCACTGATGTTCATCTCGTTCCCTCTGTCAGTGCATGAAACAACAGCAGTGCACATGGCCTCTGGGGTGGTCGTCAGGATTTTCAGAAAGGGGTTGCTTGGGTTTTTTTGTTAATTCTGCAAGGCAAGCACATCAATGGAACCGAAAGGAGGTTCACACCACAGTGCCCACCCATGCAAAGCTAAAATGAACCACAGAGCCAGGCAATTACACAACCTTCTTCTAATATTTACCAGGCTTGCTTTCCGAGCACCAGCTGCTGCTTTTGCAAACATCCTCAGAAGAATTCAGTGGTGGAAGTTACTCCTTGGCCTGCTCTTGCCAGAAAAACCACTGAGTGTGTCCTAGAGGGCAGAAGCGCGTGATGTGGGGTTCTAAGAAAGAATCTTGGTCTCCAGATAATCCTGCAAGTGCTCAAATTGCTTCCGGTACAAAACCATTAACTCATACCTGCCTCATGGAGCTCAGCTCGAAGGGAGAAGACATGGAACCTGCATGGCAGGGACAGGTGGGCATCTCTAGGAGGAAGGTCCTGGGCAAAGGGGAAAGGCTGTGACTGAATTACCATCAGGCAATGGGATGCTTTTCTACCCAGTTATGTCCTCTTAGCCCATGTTGGGAGCTGCCAAACACTGTCCCACCCAATTCTGAGTGAAGTACTCAAGGTTCTCTTTGGTTGCAGTATCACATATGGCTCTGGCAGATATGAGCGTGGGTAGCCATGGAGACCACACAATGCGCACATGATATTCTCTCCTCTACGGTCCTGCTGACATAACTTCTATTAAAAAAAAAAAACAATAGAAATGAAGTTGAGCAAGCTCCAGGATTCCCTGGGAAACAGGGTGCACAAACCCACCTGGATGCAGTGGCATGTGAGCAGTCTTGGCCATGGGAGCTGGAGACCTTGACCGGCGAGGCAAAGCCCCTCCAGGCACACACAGCACGGAGCCATGCTGGGTCTGGTCACCAGTGACACCTTCCAAGTCAGAAGACAGACGCGACTGCTGAGGTTTGAAGCCACTTCTTTCTTCCTCTGAGCAAATTTCCAAGAAATCCTGAGGAATTTCTCTGTCTTTGTATAAGGACACAGGAAGATGCCCAGCTTGCAAACCCTTGGACCTGGCAGGGCTATGCCTGCCCCTCCTTGCAGAGTCTTCTCTAAGGCACTACTACAGTGCTTCGTGATGCTGCTGGGTGGAAAGGCACCAGTGGTTCATTCATAGAATGGTGCCTCAGGTAGGAAAGAGGACAGAGTTCTGCATGAGAAATGAAATGCTCTTGAAGTTAAATAGCTGTTCTGGGAACATTAACATACAAAATTAATGGATGTTGCATACATCAGCCCAGTGAGCTGCTTCAGTGAACACCAAGTCCCGTTATTGTTGTTGCCTTCTTTTAAGAACTAAGACACCTGTAGGCACTTGCAGCATGCACGAGTCTTGCATTCTCCCTCTTCCACTGGGCTTTGCAGTATGCATTTCCAAATATCTCGCTTTCTTATCAGGCAAAAGGACAGGATTTGCATTCCTTGCCTCAAGTCATTTCTTGTTTGTGGGTTTTCCACATCCATCTCAGCCATCAGCAGCACAGAGCACCCACCCACAACCCAGTGGCCAAGCAGAACACACCTGTGCCAGCCCATTGCTCATCCTCAGGTGTGCTGCTGACCCACCACCATGCAGTGATACCACATGCTCAGGCAGCCACCAGTGACCTCTGCTGTACCGACTGCAGATCCGAGCTCTGAATTGGACCTTTAGAGAAACAAGGAATAATGGATCACGTCGATCCCTGAAGTAAATGGCAGCACTGAGCACTCAGGAAATGCGAGACCAGGCTCGTTTCCTACGTGGGAAAGAACAACATCTTCTTTCATGCCATAATGCCTGTCTGCTCCCGGGAGTTTTACTGTGTGCCAGATGACTGAAACAGAGCCACTTGTGTTAGAGCCACCAAAGACACAGAGTGGAGTCAATGACACTGTTGCATTGGCTGAGGTTTCAGAGGAAGGGCTCCTGGGGACACACAGCAGTGAACCGAACTCAATCACAGCCCTTAGAGAAGGGCTCTTAGATTTACAGTGAAAACCTGAGCGCTGACAGCTTATCAGCTGCATGATTTACCCAAACCTACTGCTAAATAATCATGAAAGTAGCTGTCAACTGAGAGCAGTCTTCAGAACGCACATCAAGAGCCAACATAACAGCTTTAAAAAATTGTTCAAATGCATAGACAAGGGAAACTGTACAGTTTGACTCATTTAATTGCTTAAAGCGAGCCAAATTCCAATTTAATAACACCCTCATATACAATGAATATGTCACAAATAACGCATCAACAGAAATACATGTTTAACACAAAGAAGTTAAACCGGTTCTGTGGCAGATGCTCGTTTACATATGTATTGATTTAATTACAGATTTCTTTCCCCCTTTTCAAGATTGCTAAAAAAGATTCAGAACACAATCCCTGAAACTCTCGAGTTGAGCCAGACTGACAAGATGCACCAATTTTCCCCTTGGTTGTGCCAGTGCAGATATGCAACAACTCTGCTCTATTGACGCAAACAAAGTCAGAGGGAAGGGCAGTGCTGGCACGGCTGAAGTTGGCAGTGCAACACTGGATGTATTGAGGTTTGTAGCTGTCTTTGTAAGCATGAAAGGTGGAACCGCACTGGAAGATCCCTGGATTGCCACTCCACAGAAAGAGCAGCCCCTAAGTAAGATGCCTGCACCTCAGGGGTGCTCTCAGTGCATTGTAGAGCCCACAGAGCATCCTGTCCTTCTGCACACAGCAACTGCTCACCCACGGACTGGACACCTCTGCTTGCATCTGTTCCTGAGCAAGAAATCACCCAGGATATGTGTTGGGCAGTAGTTTCAGGCTCCATCAGCAAATAAAGAGATCAATGAATGGCACTTGGAGCCTGCGTGGAGCAAAGTGGGAACAACTCCTGCTCCTCCTGCTACAGCCCCTCTGTCAGCCTGGGACTGTGGTAGGCTGTGCTCAGTCACACGAGACCCCCTTTGGGCATTTGGTACATTCAGTTTCCTTCCATCCACTCAATTTGTTTTCCCAGCTGGTAGAGGGATTCACTTAAACAGTCTTTTCTCTTTTTTGTAAATGCACGGTCTTATGAGCTAAAGCAGGTAATTCATAACAGTGCTGAGCATAGAAACATTTGATTTCAACCGTGAGAGGTGGTACGTTTTCTCTACCTCAGGTAGAAAGGCAGTCTGCCCATAGGAAGTGTATGAAGCACAGCTTGACCCTGTTGATCTTGCTCTGCCCATCACTCAGTGCTTTACAAGTGGACAAGAAGATGGGGAGAACAGCTCACTCTGCTCAGGCTCAAACCCAGAGCTGCACAGCGGATGCTAAGGCAGCTCACACTGGGGATGCAAGACCATGAGATGCTTTCATCCTTTTGGCGTTGATGTGAGCATGAGCTGGGGCTCTTCTGTGGGCAGATCCAGCCTGGGTAGGTCTGTACTACTTCCCCCATGTTGTGGGATCTGGAATATCCTTGGAGTGGTGTAGGATGACACATGGGGACAGCACTGCAACTAATCCATGCTATAGAGCATGCTGATCACCACCACATGGCTTGGAAGGGACATAGGACTCCTTGCATGCCATGCTTAGGGGACCACCCCATCTCAGCCAACTCTGCTCCGCAGTGGCTACACAAAAGCCTCAGCAGCAGCCCCAAGCTGTGACCTGCTTGCTGCTGCTGCAGCTCTTCAGCACAGAAACCACAACCATGACTGTGGCAATGGGACCACAGCAGAGCTGCCTGCACAGCAGCACTGCCACAAGGTGACACAGAGACAGCGTGTGACACTGAAACAAGGAACGGGCCCCAGCTGCAGAGGCACTCACACCACCAGCATGCACCAGTTTTCTGCTGCAGCCCTCCAAGCATAACGATGCATGAGAACTCAGAGGAGAGTGATCTGGGCCAACTGGAAATGGGGTAGGCAAGACGTTCAGCATTTCTATCTGCCCAGCACACTTCCCTTCCGCCCATCAGAAAAAGATGGGTAGAAAGACATCTGCATAGAGAAAATAACTCTGGGCTGGAGCAGAATGCTGTAAACTTGCGCATAATGAAAGCAGATAGTTCTTGGAGGCACCAGGAAATGTCCCCTCCATCCCTTGGAGTGGTCACTGCAGCACTGAGAGCTCAGGGAGAAGGAAAATGGGCACAGCCCACACATCCCTTCTCCCATCACCACAGTGACTGCTGCATTCAGAGTGGGAGCTGAAAATAAACGTGGGAAGCAGCAGATGGCCACTGCTGAATGCATGATGCTGTTCAAGTCCTGAGCAGAAGAGCACACGTATGGAACGGAATGGAGCTGCTGGCACCAAGCACAACGGCAGCACCATGGATGTAAGTGGGAAAGCAAGAACCACTTCACTCTGCACAAACAGTTCTAGAGGAAGAAGTAGGCTCTCAGTGGGCTGTCCAGGTGGTTCTCCTGTTTGCCTGACCTGCTGCACGGTGGCACAATGAGGATATGGCATCACCACACCTTGCAGCAATGGATTGAAGCATTCCCATGTCAAGGTGGAACCACTGATGTCTTGTGTCCTTGTATTTGAAAAACTCCCCCCAGCGTTGTACAATTTGACTTGCTTGCTTCACTAGGAACACTGACTTTGAGTCAGCTGGAATAGTTCTAGCTGTGACATGCACAGGACTGAGTTGTTCCAAGAAAACTTTGAAAGCATTTAGGTATACTCTTTTATGTCTTTCCAGAGCTTAGAAGTAATTCATTTAAGCATTTTCTTTTAGAAGGAACAGCAGACAAAAAGTTTGAAAGCAATTATTTCACTGGAATTACAGCCCAAGTTGGTGAGGAGATGGAGGGAATGCAGTGCAGAAATTCTCTGCTGCAGCTCACAGAGGATGTCAGATTATTTGACCAGGTATCCTTAACGTTCTGGAAATGGTCAACACAATAAAAGTAGAGAGCTACATGGAGAGGTACTTAAGCTCTAAGAGAAGAAAAGCAATTTTGTAGAAAAATCACAACCAAGAGGGATTTTAGGACATTGGTAGGATGCTGGCCCACCTTTTATTTGCTTAGTTAACATGGTTCCTCTTGCTTGCATTTTCATGTTGGTCTAGCTCTCATATATGCTAGAGGTACACTTGTATTATACAGCGTAGAATTTTCTTATTTTCCTTTTTAGCCATAAACAGCTACAGCTGCTGAACTAAGATGACTTCTATCAGCCCAGGTGCTGTAATGGGCTACAAATGGCAGCATGTAGGAAAAATAAAGATGATATAGTGCTTTTCTGGCCCATGGTTGTGTTGGAGCTTTTTGGTCTGGTCTGCAAGTACTTCAAACACTACAGAGATATCAAATCAAGATAAGCAGCTGGAGCTAATTGCATCCCTCAGTGATATAACTGTGCTTCTTATCAACAATGATTAGAAAGTGCTAGAAGTCCTTTCAAAGAGGGTTAAGTGTGAAAAGCCATAAAGCAGACAATGTTTCTTCACAACAAACACAGTCCGTCAGGTTCAATAACACAACTATTGGAAATATTTACGGAACAGACAGAGCAATTTTTCATTGCTAACATAGTAAATAGTATACTTCCATCTGAGAGAAAATGCAGAGAACAGCTGCAGTTCATTTCTTCTTGATTCACAGTCACAAATAGTAACAGTTCATGGCAAGAACTTTGTTGGAATAAAGTAGAAATGTCCCGTGGTTAAAAGTACAAATCCCGTCCTCTGTCGTGAATCTGAATACCTGAAAGACACGGCATCACACAGAGCTGTCAAACAGCATGCTCCATTCATCCCTTTGGATATTGTGCAAACAAAATTGCACCTTTGGGTCTTTTCTGATGCAAGAGGGCCCTTACGAGAATAACCAGAATGACCCATCCAAGCTCTCCCCAAAACATTGCACAGCCAAGAGCCAGTATCGGGGTGACCTTACAGGCACAGGGCACAGCTCAGGAGACCAAGAAAAACACGGAAGCCTGAATGCTCTGGGAGTCATTTTGTAGAATCATCAAGGTTGGAAAGACCACTAAGATCATCGAGCCCAACCATCACCCCATCATCACCATACCCACTAAACCACAACCCCCAGTGCCACAAACAATGCATCCCAGCAGTGTAGTGGGTTTGCTGGTGAAAGAGGCACAAGCGAGCAGGGGCAGTGCCAAACGGGTGCACTGGGAGGCATCAGGCCCACACTATAACAACAGAAATGGAAGTAGGTGGAGTTAGAAAAATCACACCTCATGTCAACCAAACGTTTTTCCTCTTTCCAGTTGGATGGCCGTGTGCATTTCTGGGGAGAAGAACTTTTGAAATGCAGACTGGAAGGAAGCAAAAAAAAATTCCTTGTGCCTAAGAAAGGCAGCTGCCCTCTATAGGAAAGCACCAATTTGTTCCAAACCTGTTAATTTCATTACTCACCTGCAGTGGCATGGCTTGCACTGGGGTTCTCTGAGCCTTGGTAAGAGCTGGCTTTCCTCTCTTAAAAAAAGAAGAAAAATGGAGAGGAGCAGAGATTCAGCACAGAGCTTCAAGTAGGCAGCAGTTCCTAAAGAAACCTTGTGCTTTTGCAGCCCAGCCTATAGCACAGGTGCTGGGAAGCTCTGTGCTGTCTGGCACAGCAATATACACTTCCATAAATATAAATATCAGCTGTTCTTAAACATGACACAGCACAATGAGGAGTGCATTGAACAGAGCCAAGAAACAGGGACTCTAACAGCCAGACTGGATGCATACATCCCAGGGGCTTGCCAAAGGCATGGCCAATCCCTAATCTGTTTGGGGTTTTTTGGGTTGCTCAGTAAGCAGACGTACAACATTACACATGTGGTGCTGTGATGCTCCTCAAATGTTCATAAAGGTCTGAAAGAAAACACTTTCATTGAAGATGTTTGGGGAACACTGAGCTGCTTTCTTATCTTCTTTTTGATTTTCACTCCATTCTGTCCTGAAATTTTGAACCAAAGTCCACTACGTTTAGCACCATTTCCCCTTGACTGATCCCCACATTGGTTACATGCAGCATCTTGGTGTTTTGAAGGAGTTGGTGTCGTGGGCTTCCAAGCTCACATTGCCCCCTGGGGGGAAGAGGGCACTTTGCTTTGTTCTGAAATTGAATCCTAAATCTCAGTGTCCTTAAAGCAATTCAGCTATCATTTAACAGCTTCAAATACAGCCTCATCTAAACCTAGCTAGATATGTACCATGAGCAGAAAACCTGTGATCCAGATGGAGACTCTCCCCTTCCCATGCATGGGCAGTAGGCCTTAGGAATAAGTAAGCTCCAGGTAGGATGTGCTGTGTGTCTCCAGCAGGCTCCCTCAGCAATTTCACAGCCCTTTTTCTTGGAGACCAGCACTGAGCTGCCAACTTGGAATGCCCTGCAAGGTGATGCACTGGGACCTCACAGGGTACAGGGGCGATGAGCAGGAGCCAGGTCACCAAGAGCTTCCCAAAGGCAGAAAGCACTGTCTTCACAACTCCTGCATGAATGGCATTAGGGGTGGGGAATGTGCTGCAGAGAGAAGTCACAGCCTCTGACACACAGGGCACGGACAGAATTAGCTGCAGGGTGAGGTGAGGCTGGCCACCAGCCCTCTGCCCACCTCCTGCAGGTACAGGCTGCAGCTGGGAAGGGAGAGAACCCCCTGGCCTTCCTGATAAGAGCTACAGCTTCACATCTTTGGTTCACAGCATCATCAGTGCCCTAAACAGTCACATTGGTGGCTCAAAGCTCTTACCTGAGTGCCCCTTTTTTAATCATAATGGGAGTGCTGGGGCCACCATCCTAATACTTATAGGCTAGAGGCCTTGATAGCACATGGATATTATTGAAATACACTTCAAATAACTCCTTAAAGCAAGACAGAATGTTTGTTTTTTAAGGGTGCAACTGGGCAATGCATGGTTGTTCTTCCTGAGAATTCCAGCATCCAGCATCAGATATCTGCTGGAAACCATTTATATGAGCTGGGCTGAAGGTGGCTCAGATTTTAGCACGCTTGGGACAGACCCTACCATTTTGTCTCCTTCCACGAGATGCCATCAAAGAATAAAGTGACAGTATTTCCTTACCTCCCCCAGGAACTGAACTTTGGCTTATATTTTGTAATCTAGCAGGTCCAGTCATACAAGTAGAGCTTGAGTGTTGCTTCACAGCACATTCCTGCATGGACATCAGGCACCGTTCCTGTTGCAGAAGACCAAGAAGGGAACCGTATTTCCTGTCGGAGATGGGTTCATCCACCACGTGCAGGTTGGGCACGGTGTGATGATACACTGGGCTGGTGAGACTGGGAGCACCGAGGGAAGGGAAGGGCCAGAGGTCTGCAGGCGGTGCTGGATGAGTGCGCAGAGCTGCTGGCTGGTACTGCCCTGCCATAGCAGCAGCTGGGAAATTCAGAGTAGAGTTTGATGTGCTGGTAGAGGAAGATGATGGATATGGTTTGGAGCAATGTGAGGAGAAATTCCACTGGTGAGGAGACATGCTATCTGCTCAAAGAGAGAAAGAAAACGTCTGAAGTCCCATCTCATTTTCTTCCCCCCTACCCCCCCAAGGTAAATTCCAGTGCGTTTTTAAAGGAACACTACAAGATCATATATTCATTTGTACAGAAACATATACTCACTTTAGTGCCACTTACATTAAAATCAATGATAAATTCATAATAAAAGCAGCTAAATCACCACCACCAATGCTTTCCCCCCCCACTCCTTACAGGCACAGGCAGAGTTTTAAGCCTTGCAAGCTTAGACAAATTGCTCTTTGCATGCAGAGACAACTTAAGCCATAATGCACTCAATGCACCTGACTGCAATTGAGGCTCTTGGCTGGAAAACGAGGACCTGGTCCTGCCAATAGACCCATGCAGAGTTCAGGATGCAGCCCAGCAGAGATTTATCATGGATGACCCTGTGACATTAATCAGGGCTCTGCCAGCATGATTTTGCTGCTTTGTTTGCAAGCAGTTCCAAATTCTATTTGTAAACAAGGCTGCACTAGTATATGTGAGAAAGCACAGCACGTTTCATCTTATACTTTTTGCAAAAGCTCACCACACAGCTCACCGTGCTTCAGGACGACAGCTTCGCTCTTGTGCTTTGTGCTCAGGTCTTGTGGGTTCCTGGCATTGCTCAGAGCTCTAGAGAAATGTTCATCCACCATGCTGTTAATATCCCCTTGGAAATACGTAAAGACGACACTCTGAGCCCCCCATTCTGTTTTCACAGGCTCTTTGCTCTTACACGGCTTTGGAGAAAGCTTCCTTGTTTCCTCCATTTTCAATAACCAGCAGCCCCTGCCAAAAGGAACAGATTGGTACAGGAAGAACTCTTCAACTTAAATGGCACAGACAGTGGTGAGCCTGTCATCCTGGAACTAGTAGTGCCAGAGGAATTGTTGCTAATGAGATGAGATTCTCTATCTGGGTTTCTGCTCCCTCCAATCATCTTCTAGCCCTAATCCCCTCTCATCAACTATCGATTCACGATCAAATCCCAGAGTTCCTCAACCCTCATCTTCCATTTCTACTATTTTACCCTCCTGCACTGTTTTCCCATCTCCAGGCTCTTCCCCACCTGAACACAGCAGTGATAATGGGACACACAAGTTGGGTACCAGTTTGGAAATGCAAGGAGATCCTACTCCCAGTCTCCCCCCAGCCATCTGATTGGCATGTCAGTCTTTCAGAACTTTACCACTGACCAAGTCTTCCCAGATGGAGCAAAGTTCAAGACAAAAATTGTCTCCCTGGTTTACAGCTACCTCCCCAAGGCATATGGGGGGAGCAAGGAGCTAGCACATCCCAGCCAAACAACTGGAAGAACTTTAAGCAAGAGGACACAACTCTTCCCCAGCCTGGTTCTAGAAAGCAATACACAATTTAGGTTGCAAAACCTTCTGGTTGCTTATCTGGAGGCCAATGTTTGCCCATGGAAAATTCCAACCCAAGTGGTGAAAGTTTGGCAAAGACATCAGCAGCCATACAGTTTGAGAAAGATCAGATGATCTCAACAGCAAGCTCCAAACCAGTTCCTCCTACACTGCTCCGTGATGCATCCTCCAACATACAATTTAAAAAGTATTAGTTCAGGCCCAGAGGACCATTTCTCCTGTTCCTCGCTCACGGCAAGCCAGACATTGTATCTTTGTACCACTTTATTAACATGTTAACTGGCTCATGATGTTAATTGTAAGCTCCTTCAGCACTGTTTACTGGTGTGCAGCACCTTACACTGGTGTGAATTCTGACACCAGTACAGTAAAATGCTATAAAAATAGTAGCCTGTTAAAGCAAGAACATCGATTTATTTCTCATTCCCCTTAATCATACAATCACCAAGGTTGGGAAAGACCTCTAAGATCATCCAGTCCAACCACTCACCTATCACCAGTAATTCCCCACTAAACCATGTCCCTTAGGACCATACTGAAAGCCTCTTATGCTTTCCAGCACATAGTTGTAAGAAAGCTGGATATGACCCAGTACTAGTTACCTGAACCTCCCATTCTTGTCTTCCACAGCAGAAAGTCTGCAAAAAAAAAAAAAAAAAAAGGCAAAAAACCTTAAAATCTACNAAAAAAAAAAAAAGGCAGAAATCCTTCAAATCTGCCTGCCACAAAGCACTGCCAAAATATAGCAGGAATAAAACGGACTCAGCCAACCCTATGTTGCTCTCAGAATGGGTGGATTATGGCATAACAGTGCAAGTAACTGTCCAGGTTATTTGCCCTTCAGTAGACAAGGACACATGGTAAACAGGCTTGAGAGATGCAGTTGTTGACTGAACACTGCAGGTGACAACTTTGTTTTTCATGTTTCCCGTCCTTGCTTGCACTATTGATTTCCTATCACTGTGGCTTTAGATAGGGAGCTCTCTATTCTCCTTTTCATGCTGCCTAAACCACTCTTAAAAACAAAACCCAGAAGATCTCCTACTTCCCAAGCCTTGAGCAATAACCGGGCAGGTAGACATCCTTCACTAAGTATCTTCCAAATAAAGGAGCACTTGAGAAAGGCAGCAACGATACACTGAAATAATTAAATTCTCATACCTTAACTCACTGTCAGGAGCTGTGGCACACGGGGAAGGAGTGGGGCAGTCATGCTGTGCCCAGCAGAGCACAGTCCTTGTCCCACACAGCTACACGCATGCCGTGGTGACTGCAGGAGACGAGCGGCGTTCATGAACTCCCCGCATGCTTTCTAGCCTCTAGCCGTGACTGAACAAGGCGTTTCCTTCAGCCTATCTACTAAGAATGCATGAAATGCACTCCAACAAGTCAACCGGGTTCGGAGGTTTCAGGAATGAGGAAAATAGGATTGTAAATAGGGTTTGGTTGTTGTTTCTTTTTTTTTTTTTTCCCTTTTATGACAGTGCGTACACAATCAAGAAGATGGTGTCTGGGTTTCAGAGGGTTGAGAATAAAGTGATGAACAAGTTACGGCCAAGAGCCAACCTGCTTCCTCGGCCAGGGTCAGAAAGGACTTTCCTGATACAGATTTTGTCAGATACAGCATGAAGTGTGTGTCTGGGAACGTCTGCAAGGAGGAAGAGGTCATCCATCAGCATCCCGGATGAACTGGATAACCCTTTTTTTTTTTTCCTTCCTGGATCTGTCTAAACAACCACAGGAATCATCAGAAAATAAGGTCATCCTTATTCTGTAAATGTGATAAACAAGTGGGTTTGGTTTACTTTTTTTCCTTCAGTACGTTTACCAAAATGATCAAATTGCAGTCACCCCTGAAATGCTATACTGAAGTCAAATACACAAGTTCCAGCTAGAAAAAGGCACTGACCAACCAGGCACCAAAGCGGTGACAAAACCATATGTTTTTAATCAGCTTAAGAGCTTGTTCACCCAGGCAGAAGGCAGGACAGCACCATGCGATTCCCTCTGCATAAATACAAATGAACCCGTTCCTGTGCCATCTCCCAGAACAACCATCAGCCTGTAGGACTTCCCAGGGTTATGGCCTGCGTGGCCTCCCTTCTCAGTCCTGTGGCCAACGCAGCCTTCATAAACAAGCTTCAGCAGAGAGGCAGACTGGATTTCATTTCTCAGCAGGCCCAGCACCCTCCACAACTGAATCACTCTTGGATCCCTCTCTCTAAACTCAGTTTCACAGTAGATTCCTTCTGCTAAAACTTTTCACGTTGATCCTGAATTTCCCCTTAGGTTTGCAGTTCAAGGCCTCATGCTGCTGTCAGATGGTATCAGTTTTGAGCACTCTGAAGAACATCAGGTAGAAATGGGATTGCCATTCCCGCTCCTTTCTAGTGTAGGAATTGAGACAAAGATTTCCCAGTGCTTTTTGGTTGTAGCATTCAAAACGTCTGAAGTTTTTAAGCAAATAATTACCGATTGTGAAGATAAAAAGTGCAATTCTTGTTGCCCTGAAAAAAAAAAAAACAAACCCAAGCCACACAAACACAGCACCTCCCACTCCCACCCACCACACCATCTCAATTACAGCCTAATGGTTTCCGGCGTTAGTCCTCCTGATCCTTCTGCTTTCATGCAAGAAACACAACGCACAGAACCAAAGCCCACAGAGACAGAACAAAAAACCCATCCCAGGTTAAATACCAACAGTTCCAGCAACATGAACTGCAATCGCTGCCCGAGAAATGCTGTGGGGAAAAAGGACATTCTCTCAGAATTGATGAAGAAGACTTTTTCATTCATGAGTTTGTTTATTAAAAAGGTAGTATAAAACACAACCCCTTTAAGAAACAAAACTGAAGACAAATCGAGGGATCATCAGATGCTGCCACAGGTCTGGAAATGATTCAAATATAACATTATGAAGTGTTTATTTTCTCAAAGATAACTGAAAATGATCACTTCAGCTCACCAAGTGAAATGACCCCTCAGGAAAATTCCAAGTGCGCTTACCCAAAAGTTTAATCTAACTATTTATTTTGACATTACAGAAGGAGCAAAAAAAAAAAAAAAAAAAAAAAGAGGGAAAAAAAAAAAACAATTTGCTGCAAAAGATTTTATACTTCCATTGGTATTTTACAGAATCCTCAGAGTATCAGGACAGTATGACTTCAAGCCCTGTGTAATGAACACTGAAAAACACAAATGCCAAATGAATACGACTACACGACTCACATCGTGATTCCGCTCTATGCTTTCTCAAATTCAGACAAAAACTAAGCTTCAAAATCTGACTGAAGCCTACAGGGATGTGTTGTGGGTTGCCTTATTATTAAAGTCTGGTTAAGTTACACAGAATCCAGATACTGATTTTTATTGGAAAGTTTAAGACAAATCTGGGTTTCTATGAAGTATCCGATATTTGAGTTTTCCTAAGTGAATTAAGCTGAATATTTGTATGAATAGATGAACCTTAACGTCCAGGACACGTTTTAGCTAAAATGCACTGCATTTAACATACCCATGATTTTAAGTGAATTGCAATCCTTATACAAAATGCAAGTTGTACGAGGGACTGGAATTCAGTTAAGAAAAAAAAAAAGTAATAAAAGTCAGCAGGAGAAACAGATAAAACATTTTGATGCAAAATGAAACTCTTTCCAGCTGCGTGTGCACATTCGAGGACCTGCTGCAACTTACATGGCTGCTCTGTTTGGGCCTCTTGTTCCAGGTGCCTGCCTCGGCCACGCTCCTTCAAGCATGTAACCTCTGATGAATGCTGACAATTCTGTACCATTACCTTGACAGCAAACCACTGAACAGCACTTCATTGTGAACTAATACACCCATCTACCTCGAAGCTCCTATTGTTCAGGTTAAGGAATAGATCACCTACACCGAACTGTGAAGGAGTAGCAATTTATTTGTACTCCTTCCCTGTTGTCAGGTTTAAGTGGCTTCACATCACATCTGTCACACCATGTGAATTAGCAGAAAAATCGTTAGGTTCAAAGCAGTGATGACTGCCCACAGAGTGCACCAACCTGCTGCTAGGTACAGCTTTCATACGATTCTGGGGGAAGAAGACAACTTTTCTTAAGATGAACTTCTCCCTAAAAAGGCCATGGATGAAGAAATACACAGTCACACAAATGGACACCAGGGAAAACTAGGAATGGAGCAAAAATGAGAGCTTTGTTGCTTCTAATAAGCAAGACGGATTACAAAGCCAGTCTTGCATTCCCAGGAAAGACCCAATTTAGTGGTCATTAGAAAGCATTTTTTTTTATTAAATAACAAAAGAGTGAGGATTGTGTTGGGCATTTTAAACCCGTATCAATCCACTGATGATACTCAGAAAAAAATACATCAAGATTTTAAGATCAATTCAGTTTGTTCCACTTCTGATTTGTTAACATTTGCTGTTAAACGTTACTGTTCTACACAATATTCATATTTGTATTTGAAAATAATATTGGAATTAATGTGAGAAAATTTTGCTTTCTCTCAGTTATAAAAACCTGCATCGTTCAGAAAAGCATCAAAACCAACCCAATCTTAATGCTATAAAGGGTGTCACAGCTGCATTAGCCCCTCTGTTAACTACTAAATGCTCCCATAACTCAACAAAACAGTTTATAAAAATACATTTTGACATTTTACTGGGGAACAACAGAAACGGGCCAAAGAAAACACCAGTTTGAGTGTTACGTCACTTCAGAACATATTTTCATGAAAATACAGCTTTTATTTTCTCAAGAATCCTAGCTGATAGGAAAGCCAATAAAGCATTCAGTCTCAGTCTCTGTCAGTGCTCTACTTCAGTGTGAAGTCCAGAGAAAACCAGGCAGCAAGACATCACACTGGACTTCTGAAACAAGCCCATCAGGCTTGTACACAAGCTGGGGAGAAGAAGGTTACTGCACAAGTACTGTTTCTCTATTCTTGAGATCTTTTTTTCCCAGCACTAATACTACCCTTATTTTTTACATTTGATAGGATAAGGCTTCATAGAACTGTACAATATTTATATGCTTGACAATAGTTTCCCTATATCAACGTCAATTCCACTGCAAAACAGATGACTGAACTGTCTATAGAGTGTTGTATGAATAGCTTCTTTAAAAAAAAAAAAAAGTGAGCAGAACACAGGAACCTAACAAGTCTAACACTAGAGAAGTTTAGAAGCTGGAAGATAAAAGGAGCACTGAAAGCAATACTCACTACATTTAATTACACTCTTCTTGTGACAAAGCTTTGAGCCCTCAGAGGTCTGCAGTGCTACTACCAACCAAAATCCCAGGCAGAACCAATACAACCCAGAGATGCAATGTGAACATGCCTCCAATGGGCAGCTGCAAACCAAGCAGTATTTCAGATTCCCTGAACTGTTCAAACTGTTTTTGTTTAAACCCACCATTCACAGAGCTATGAATATGAAAATGTGGCCTTATTTCGATGACAGGAGTTAAGAGATCTACTTTACAACACAGCTTAACTGGAAATCTGTCATGCCAGCATGTAACAGGCATCTGGATTTGTAAACCTGGAACTCAAACATCATACTTGTTCAAACAACAGGTATTTTGTCACAAAAAGGTATAATGCAGTCGCAATGACAAGTCTTAAAAGTCAGATGGCTCGGCTGCCCTAATCTTTCACACATACAGAAACCTTAGGGTACTTCCAGAAAAAGAATATAGATGGCAATCTCAGAACACAAAGTTTGAAAACACCAACTTTCAGAGTATTCCCAATACTTCAGGATGGAAATATACCTAAAATTATCATCTATGGTTTCTCGCAATCCAATATGAATTAAAATATATATATATATTAAAAAGCCTCCTTACACCAGCAGTCACCCATACAAACAACTATGAATTCAGCACTAATATTCATTTAGTGCCTGAACCTGTATCCTTGTGTTCTTAGGAATCAAAATAATGGGATTTAAAACAAAAAGTGATCCAAATGGCTCCCCCAAAGTTATTTTTAAAGCCTACTGCTTATTAAGGTATCTAAAAATAAAAGGTCTAAATCTTTGATTTTGGAAATATTTCTAATAGAGCTAGCATTACATTTGCTTTTTTCCCCCCCAAGAGAAAATAATATTCTTTGAAAGCATGTGTCCAAATAGTCTAACATTTACACGACCAATTGTAGTTCAAGTTGCCAGAAGCCTTTAGGTTTTATGAAATAGAGGAGATTTCCCTACCACCCTTCGAAGGGCAACTTAAGGCTGAACCAAAACATCGAAGAGAACTCATTCTAACAGAATCAGAAGAAAATCCTTACTCTAATATTAAAACAAAAATTAAAGCCAAGTCAACAAACAAACCATGCCTACTGCATACAGACCACGGGAATTTAAAATCAGCCTTACTTCATTATAATCTAGAATGTGTGCTCATGCATTTCTAGTCTCCTTAATTCCAGCCCCTAAAGAAAATCTAAGCATCAAAGATCTAAACAAGGGAAAAAGAAAACTAATTTACTGAATGCTGTGATATAACCATCTGCCTTCACTCAGTTTGCCCTCCACTGAAATAGAGATTGTTTGTCTTCCACTTCAAGTTTGAAAATCAATACCACTCTATTATTTGCTTCCTAATGTAGAGCAACATATCTGATGCATTCACCCTGTACTTATCACAGCATCCATTCCATGAAACAAGGAGAAGTATTCAGAACAAGAATAGTTTTAAGATACCAAGTTCCAAGGAAAAGTAACGACGAAATCCACAAAATTTGCAATAGCTTTGCACTTCTTAAGTTACATATAGTTACATAAACTAAATGGTTGGAACATATTTCACACTTGTAATGAAGCACTGACAAGCATAAATAGAACAAAAGAAGCTCGATGAGTTTGCTGTTATTCTTGGCAACTTGAGTTACTTTACCTGAACAGCCAATTAATACAAACTTTTAGAACCTCATTAAATACTGCTTTTAATGAAAACTTCAAAGCACACAGTTGATGACATTTCTAATAATGCACATATTCACATGAACGTTGTCTGTAGTAACCCTGAAAGAAAGGGATAAACTCAAACAACACCCTAAAAACCATGCCTTCATAAAGCATTGAATATGTTATGTATCTGCTTCAGCATCACTGCCTGCAAGGCTGCTGTCTGTGGATGGAGCACCATCTTCACTGATGCCCTCACCATTATTCTCCTTCTTATGGGCTTCATCGTTTACATCCTCCTTGGATGTGTCATTAACTTTTGAGGGTTGGCTGCTTTCAGGGATTTTAACACTACTTGTTGTGGAATCAGAATCAGATGTGGTTTGCTGCTCCTTCGCATCAGGATCCTCTAGAAACGATCCCCATACCTTCAGCCTTTCTTCCCTTTCTCTTGCAGTCTCCTCCACCTATCAAAGACATGTTTATACATGTCACTGAAGTTACACTTGTAAAGTGAATACATTTATACAAAGTTATGTGAACTTCATACTGCAGCAACACCTCAAGATTTCTGTAGGACCTGTCAACTAATTATCTGCACATCCAGTGAATAATCCTGTGTTCACATCCCTAATACACATTTTTTTAAGAATATGTCCTTCACATTTTTTTCTAAACTGAATATTTAAGGACTTAGCAGTTTTTGTGAAGAAGCAAGATGGGACAAGGAAGAGGTGTGGGAAGGGGGACAACAAGCACTTCTCAAATTAACAGAGATAGAATATGGATCTCATGAAACAGAACTGCAAAAGAGTACCTGGTAATCTGTTACACCATCCCATGTTTCAGCACTGAGCTGACGGCCACCAAACCACCTTCCATTTAGAGTTAGTTTGCACAGATCAGCTTCTGTTGCTTCTTTAAATGACACAGAAGCCACACCATCAGGGTGTCGCTGTGAAGAGAAAAGCTTTATTTAAATAATACTCTAAATAGTGTTATCTATTCTATCACCTTTTAGCTTGCCTTACAAAATCAATCAAAACATAGCTCCATCCTGGACACACATCATCTTGTTCTTCAAAACTAGTTGCAAGTTTACACATTCTTTTCTGCTGCTCAATACTGTTTTTTTTTTCTTTGTCACACAGAGCAGAATTTTTGAACGTAGAAATGAAATGTTTCAGCTAGTTTAGCTATAAAGGAATTTATTTATAAACTTTCAAGCTTGTGGCACGCATCCAAGTTATCAGGATAAGTTAAACTGTCTACATTAATCAGTAGAAAGAAAAGTATTTTCAAATCCATTTTTGAAACAGCTAATATTTAAAGATGAGGTCAACTTTTCATGAAACAAATCCATGAAAACTAGACAATGCTTCACTCATACTGAAATAACCCTATATTATTTGTACATTTACACATTACATCAATTCTGCCAACGCAACCACCTAGAAATACCTACATCAAATATGAGAACCTTCTTTACTTGACCAAACTTCTCACATTCTGTCCGTAGATCTTCTCTGATCTCATTTAGCACTAAGGGATCCTCCTGCAATGATTAATTTAACACAGATTAATTTAAACAACTTCTGCTTGATCACAAATGGAATTAATCTATTACATGATCACAAATCAAGTTCTACACTGTATTTTCAAAGCCACTTGAGGTAGAGAGCCCTTCTTTGAAGAAAATTATTCAAAATAAGCTTATTAATAAGGATTTTTTTTTTTTGCTGGCTTCTTCACACTTAGCATAATTACTGTGAACTCTTATTTCCATCCCAGAAAGAAACATTGTCAGGAAACACTCTGTGAGGAAGACTGATGTGCAAAATGTATTCTTATCAGCATCTCTGCATTTGTCTTTTTGGAAATAGCTCCATGAATTTAACCAGATGCTTGTAACAAGAAGAATCCTGCCCAAGTTTCATGTTTTTCTCATTTCCTTAGAAAAATTATGGCATGAAGTTCAGCGTTAACTATAACAGCATCATCTATAGTAGCAAATAGGATCTTTGTACCTCAAAATCCTTAGGGTGAAACATATTCCTGATAATAACGATGCGTTCATGTCGCATTCGAGCTGCACCATCTTTCTTCTCAGGCCTCCAATCCAGCTGTCTAATGAAATGAAGCAACAGTAAGAAGATATTGTTGCGGCTCTCTTCAGTTTCTACAAGTATTTGTTGAAAAAAAATCATTAATTTGGCATTTCTTGGAATACATCAAGTAAAACATGTATTTTGTCAAAGCTAAATTCTTCTTCTTAAAGAAATGCAATTAAGAATTCAATTTTACCACTTCTACAAAGCAGTTAAAGTTTAAAGATACTTAAATATTCACAGAGATGCACATTAATTTAAGAAAAAAATTCAAAGCATTTTCATAAACGGTATAAAAAACAACAACAAAAAAAAACCCTTAAAATGCTATTCCTCCCTCTTATCAATTAAAACCCAGAAACCATCTGTCACCAATAAAAATATCAGTATCTTCCCTGACAGAAGACTTACTTTGATAAAAAGGAAATCCATTCTTCCCTTTGGTAAAATTTTAGTGCTTGTATTTCACAAATGTGCAAGAATTCCTTGGGTCTTACAAGGAGATTGCAATGAAATGCTTTTATTCCACAGTATATAGATACACAAACCTAGCAGTGCCATTTAGGGTCATATTTTTTCTATGACTTTGCTTTCTGATAAAAATATTAGTTCTTCAAGAAAAACCTATTTCATATCCTACTACCAAAAAAATAAATAAATAAATAAATAAATTTACAACTCTAAATCTCAAAATCTGACAGGAAAAAAAAACCTTTAAATTCCTCTTTGTATCTGCTACGTGAGCTGAAGAAAACTTGGATGTCCAATGAAGGCTGTTTTGAAAGTAAATAATGTTCTTCAACTCAAAAGGAGTATCATCTGAAGTCAATTCGTGTAAGACAGAATCAAAACAGCAAAATGACTGAAGAAAAACCCACGTTGTTTATTCACACAAATTGCTGTCAAATGCTGTTTTCATACTTCTCCCCTCCCAACACTGGAGACTTCTTAAAACAAAAGCTTCCACTGCATCTGAGGCACATAACATTTCCAGCTATTTTTATTCTTAACTAGTAAGTTGTCAAGGAGACCTTGCTCACTCTAACTATGACAAAATATACTGGTATTACTACTTAAAACGTTTAGTGAGATGCTGATTGCATTAAACTATGAGTCCTTTTTAATTCTCACCTTCTTTCAAAATGCAGAAAAATGACCATTAAAAGATAAAACCAATCCATCATGTACAATCAAAAAAAAAAGCCACATACCATAAAGCTATGAGAATCTACAGAGATATTTTAATACTTGCTGCTAAGAAAGCTAGCATCTCTTGCCACTTGCAGTGAGTGAAGTGCCACATCAACAGTATATGTACACAGAATTGTTACCTTACGAAGTAAGCTTAGGACGACAGAACTCACCCACTCTCACACTCTGGGAAAAAAAAAAAGTCTTAACTCCCCTGAGTTGTAATGCTTCCTGGTATAACTGAAAGAAACTCGGTTTCCTATGTATTACTTTCATTCAGTAATCATAAGGCTTATTATGTCAACAATTAACAAAGAAGTTCCTCCCCTCCAATGTATATTATTTACACTATTTCACTGCCAGGTTAAGACTTCAACTTCTGTGCAGCTCTTAGCATTTATTCTGGAAAAAAACCCACCACTTTAATAGCACTATGAATTCAAGCAATATTTTACAGAAAGTAAAAAAAAATACAAACTTTTGCTGTTGAGACAGCTTCTTCTTGTAGTCTTTACATTTCTTCTTCTTCTTGCTTGCATCATACTCCCCCTTGAGTTGGAACTTTGCAACTTCAACATGCAATTTATAGCCTCTAATTTCTGCCTCATCCAGAAGTCTCAAAGCAAGTTGAACTGATTCTCTCTACGTGAAAACAGAAACAGAGCACAAACTTAAAAATCGCACTACAAAGTCAATTAATCCAGAAAGATATAATGTATAAATATATTCATATAAATCCAAATAATATTTACTAGGCAGCTCTAATTATTAAGTCACAAAGCTAGCACTCAGACCACAAGGCAGCTGCTTTGTCCTACCTGATGCTTCTTGTAGAGTTAAAGCACGTTGCACTGGCATACACTAACTTCCCAAATAATCCACAACTGACACACATGAAGGAAATGCTACTGCAATCCAAACTTTCATAGATCAGTACAGGGAACAAGAACAGTTCTGAAACCAAGGTCTGAACTTAAAACAGTTCCCAATTAAAAGCTGTAATCACATAGCTACCCTGTATTCCTTTTCACCTCATCATTTGTGTTCTTGGCCACACAGAGGCAATTTTTCCCTAGTGAAACACGAAGAGGTTCCCTGTTCCACACCATAATCACTGACACTTAAGACAGGAATACTTCTAAACACGTTAAGGTATCAAGAGACATTTTCAATAGGGAGCTTGGTAAGAGAAAAGAAAGAGGTGCAGACAGTGATTCCAGAACTACCTATATCAGCTTAAAACAGATGTGTATGTTCTATGTTACACTTCAGAATCTCCTGAAATTGATTGTGAAATCACGGCCACCAGCACTTTCAACTGGAATACTGCATTTCAGTGCACCACTGACCTTTAGATAGCAGCAGAGGCCGTCTCCTTTGAGATTTCCTTCCTTATCTTTGTACAGTTTGATTTTGTGCTCTTCTGTCTGAGGATCTCGCATAATGATACCGCCTTTTGACATGACTTGAACAAATTCATCTTTTGTAATGTCTGGTGGTAAACCTGAAAGGTACATTAAAACAGAAGGGTTGAGTACATTTCACTCAACTTCTTATTTTTTATTTTTGAATCTCAGAAGAGGAAAAAAACAAACACAGTGATTCCTTAAAGATAGGAAACCTGAAAAATTTTACATACAGTAATATATCACTGCCCTTGGAATCAATTTTGCTATTACCTTATAAGCATTATTCCACTCCAACATTTTGAGAGCATTTTTATTTTTAAATAAATGTAGCATACAGTGACATCTATGTACTCCCTACTCTCTAGTATGGCTAGAACTCTAGAACTCCAGTACGTTCTCTTTATCCTGCTCCTTGTGAGTTTGGAGAGATTGTTTTTCTTAGAACAATTAAAAAAAAATGAAAGCATGACAGTTAAGGGACTTGGTTGCTACATCTCACATTTAAAAGATAAAAGCATAGAAGACGTCACTTAGATGACTTTTCTACATATGCAATTGAAAAGGTCACACAGATATTAGGCAACCAGAAATAAAGTTAAGCAGCTTGCAAATGGAAGACTAAGCACGAAATACTAAAGGTCAGTGAGACAAACACAGTTTTCTTATAAGATTTATTTACTTTGACCTAAATGTGGTATTACTTACCAGTCACATAAACATTTGTGTTTCTGTCTTCTTCAACATGAAACCATCCTAAAAAAATCAGTATGAATTCAGTCACACCAATATATTAAACATGGAATCATACGGTAATATATTTCTGATGTTTACATTCCCTCAGACTTCTAACAGATTTATGTTTATCCACAGGAGAAGCTCCAAACATTCTTGAATTTTCTTATTTTTCACCTTGCATACAGTCTTAGAGAGATACCTACGAAGTACCACACCTGTCTAAAATCATTTTGAAAAATTTCAGAATAACAGATACATTTGCTCTTCATGGTAATACTGAACAACTGACAGTTTCCACTCAGCACCACGCAGGTTGAAGCCTCCATAGAAAGAAACTCTTCAGCACTTACCTGGCTCGAGTTTCCGTTTTTCTGCTTTTTGTTTTGGATCTGTTTGTTTTGGTCCTTTCTCATTTGCTGACAGCTGCGTTTCTGATGTCTTAGAACTCAGTGGCAGCTTATTTTCAGCTGCTGTGCCAGAAGCAGAGGAACTATCTGTTTCATCTGCACTGAAGCCATAGTTTGCGTGATACGTTGCCAGGAAATCTTCTGTTATCTGAAATTAAATCAGGAAATTAAAGCCAAAAATTCAAAGAATTACAAAGTAAGGCTTGAAAGTGTTTTAGTATTAATATTTTGGAAATTATCTTCTTAATGGTGGTCATTTTCCAACCCAGCACCATAGAAAATAACCGTGTTTTAAAACTTTTAACAAATCACCTTTGTAAGAAGCCATATGGGCAGCAAGAACTATGAATTCAATTCTTTCCTGAACTGGATTAACACATTAATGCCACGCAGCACAAAGTTCTGAAACAAACATTTCCTAAGTTCTGCCTTTCTCAAGCAAAGCTTTCTGCTTTCAACTCAAACTGGAATTGCTTGAAGGACAGAAAGCAAGCACTCCTTACCACGCTGAAGGATAAAGTGACACTGACAGTAAGCCAACAGCTTACCCAAAGATGATGAATGACTGACTTTTGTAGGCAACTGCCTTTTCGCAGAAGCATTTACAGAGATAAAATATATTTGTGGTGACAGGCAATAAATATTGCACTTGAGCAGAGTTGTATACTGACACACTGTTTATCAGGCTGTATATTCCACTTCGTGTTCTGCTAATAGATGAATAATTGGCTTGCTTTTCTCTATACCTATCTCTATACTATAGTTGGGTAACATATGAGATCAGCTAACGTTTATCTTCTAAAGACAGGGAAGAAATGAACTACAGATGATACCAGTACTTTCAGCCAAGTAAATTTTAGCACAGTCACTAGCAATAACATGCAAAAAGATCATCACAGAACCACAGAATGGCTTGAGTTAGAAGTGACCTCCAAGATGATCCAGTTCCAACTCCCCTGCCACGGGCAGGGCTGCCAACCACTAAATCAGGCACTAGATCAGGCTGCCCAGAGCCCCAACCAATGTGGCCTTGAACACCTCCAAGCATGGGACATCCACAACTTCTCTGAGCAGTCTGCTCCAGCATCACATCCACCTCCCAGCAAAAAATCTTCCCTTTTTCAGTTAAAAACCATTTCCCATTGTCCTGTCACTGTTTACCCATGTAGAAAGCTCATTTCTCTCCTGCTGAAAAGTTCCCTTCGCATACAGGAAGGCCGTTAACAGGTCTACCCAGAGACTCTTCCAGGCTGAACAAGCCCAGCTCCCTCAGCCTGTCTTCATAGGAGAGGTCCTCCAGCTCTCTGCTAGTCCTTGTGTCTGCACATCTTTCCTGATCTGGGGGTCCCAAATCTGGATGGGGTCTCACCAGCATAGAGCAGAGGGGGACAATAAATCAGCTCCCTCAGCCTGCTGCCAGCCCTATTCTGATGCAGCCCTGAACAGTTATCTGGGCTGCAAGCACACACTGCTGGCTCACAAAGTTTTTCATCTGCAGGGACCCCTTGGCAGAGCTGCTCAAGTTCTTCTCACAGTTTGTATGTATATCTGGAATAGCCCAGTACATTCGGAAATAATATATCATAACTGATTTTATGAGCACCACTGCACAATAAAGTCCTTTCTGAAGGTAAACAATGAAACGTTTTTTTCTTGAGTCCTAACCTTTGACCTGCAGTGCACTTGCTTCATCTGTACTCAAATGGAATAAAACTCTCTCATACCTTCCACAGTGATCTGAAGCTCAACATTTCAAGCCTTTATTTTTGACAAAAAAATACACTGAATTAAAAATAACAGCCTTGCCATGAATAATGCAAAACGCTATGGAGCTTCACGTTACTTAGAAGTGTAGCATGACAGCTTCTACACTGGCAGCACACCTCTGCCAGGACCACAAGCAGCTGCTCTTACAGCACAGCACAACAGTGCCAATAACAAGAAGTACAATGATCTNAAAAAAAAAAAAACAAAATGTTTTTTAGAGAAAAAAAAAAAAAAAAAAAAAAGATGTGTTCAAATAAGGATTGCTTGTGTCAAGTGTAATCCGGGCAAATTCTTAGTTTTGCACTTGGTGAAATCCAGAGAATTAAAAAACTGTTGTTTTTTGGTGAATGGCATTATTCATTTTCATCAGAGAACCTACTGATGAGCTAGCACTACAATCTCCAACAATGATCCACTTCCATCCAACAATAACATTTTCAACTTCGGGGAAACCACATTCTTATGTAAAGCTACATTTATTCTTAGCACATGACCTACTACACACCAGACTGTCACATTTTATCAGTCAATATCAAAGACCTTTCTTCCATTACATGTGATCAAAGAACCATTCAGGTTGGAAAAGACCTCTAAGATCATACTACTACTTATATCATCACAACTATTTTGCTTTTATATACCTTCTTGCAAGCATAAACAAATTAAGCACAACATCTAAACACGTTCAAGAAGCATTCAGAAGTTGTACTATGGGACAAGTTTTAGTGGGGAGATATTGGTGGTAGCTGAATGGTTGCACTAGATGACCTCAGAGCTCTTTTCCAATCTTGGTGATTCTATGACTCTATACAGGTTCAGGGCTTCAACCCGGTTCTGGTGGCAAACAGTATGAATAAGAGATCAATTCTACCCCTACGCTCACTGCTCTACAGTCTGGGGCACTTAAGCTTATAGGAAAAGAAACACAATACTACAGGACATGCTAGCATATAATTAACTACCAATTACACTGAAGCGGAAAGGAATTAATTATCCAAATGAAGATCAGATACTTCAGGCTTACAGAAAACTTCCCACTTGTCTTTTCAGAGCGAGCACGGACAGCTGATGAATTCAATAAGCAATTTCATGCTGTCTCTGTGAAGATTGATCAGAAAATGGTACCACTTTATACAGTGCCACTGAAAGAAAAATCGTTAACTAATAGATCCAATCAATTCTGAGTATCTGACCACCTCCACATTTCTCTAAGGAACTTGTTCAGCTAATACCAACTTCATGCACTGCTCTGAAATGCATGTTAGTGGAGTTCCCAAAGTGGAGATGCACTCACTATACTAGCCTACAGATCATTAGCCAATCAAAGTAACCTGAGATATCCTAACACCCAGCTCACTGACCTACCTGTAACACCGCTGCACTATGATTAGGTACTAATTTCCACTGTGCATCATATTATTAATGAACTTCTCTGTTTCTACATAATTTCTCCAGACTTGAGAGAAGGACCTCATAAGCTAAGATACCCATCGCACAAGAAACCAGTACAGCCCTTTGTATCAGTTAGTAGTAGCTCAAGTTAAATATTCACAGCCACCAGCTGTATCAAGCTTCCAAAAACAATCAACTCCTCAATCTTTAACATGACTTATCTCCAGGAGATAAGGAATGCATTTAGGAAAGACTACTGCTCCTGAGACAAAATAAAGAGAAAATATGTGAGAAAAAGGGAAAGAAACAGGAATGGGGGGGAGAACTCTTTCTGAATATACTGTGCTTACTGGATCCAGCCCTCCCCAGGGAGCCAGGGATACCCATTCTTCTCTGCTGCTCCACTTTGGCAGCCTGGATTTTCCACATACTCTGTGAGCTATCTGCAGCACAGCTGCCCGGCCGTGTTTCTACGCACACAATCGCTGTATAATTGGTGTCATTCTCACTCAGATTCACAAATTCGTGGTCACAAACACAAACCAGCCTAGCAGATTT
The DNA here is from genome assembly GCA_013399175.1 of Odontophorus gujanensis. Classification (NCBI taxonomy): domain Eukaryota; kingdom Metazoa; phylum Chordata; class Aves; order Galliformes; family Odontophoridae; genus Odontophorus; species Odontophorus gujanensis. The sequence continues at coordinate 349,676 of VXAB01006122.1, read as the reverse complement.
GCCAAATATACAAAATAAAGCAGTTTAATACTTGTAAGTGAAGCAGTTACTTCTCACTGTTACAAAGTAACAGTGGTATTCTACCTGCAGATCAGCAGATTTGCTCAACAAATTAAACAGATGTCATCTCTAAATTCATCAATTATTCTGAATATTAAAAAAAAAAAAAGAAAACTGTGATGTTTCTGGTCCGTACAAAATCTCTATGGTCAAACACACTTTATTTTCAAGTGCAAGATCTCAGGAAGAGATCTCAGGAAGAGAAGAAATCTTTACCCTTGTATAGCTTTCAGGTAACAATAAAACAACACGCACTTTATTTTTCATCTAGGCCCCTTCAATGCCTATTTCACTGCTTCACTTCGAGCACCAAGACAAAGATCGCCGCAGGGAGCACGACAAGAAGGGACAACGACATTAAATTAGAAGCACCAAAGGCCGCTCCGTTCAGAGCCGCGGGCACGAGCCTCCTCCTCGCCAGGCCCGAGCGCAGGCACGGCGGCGATGGGGGGGCACGCACCTTGGGGAACCAGGCCTTCTTCTCCCGGTCCCACTCATAGGCGGCCCCGTCGGCCGGGTCCACGTAGGTGAAGGGGTCGGCCTCACCCTCGCCGCCGCGCTCGGCCTCGTACTGCTGCTGGAGCTGCAGCTGCTGGTAGAACTCCTCGTTGCCGTCCTCGCCGCTCATCCTGGCCCGGTCGGCGCTGGGAGGGAAAGGCAGACGGCCGCTCCGGGCCTACGCACCCGGGCCTGCCCGCCCGCGCTGCCGCCTCAAGCGCTGATCGCTCCGCCCCTCTGAGCGGCGGGGTCGGGAGCGCGCAGGGACCCGCGGGCGCGCGCAGGCGACAGCAGCGGGCGCGTAACACCCGCCCAGCTCCGCCGGTGACCGTCCCCGGACCTTCCAGCGCGCAGAAGCGGAAGTAGCCCCCAGCCCGCGCAAGGAACTCCTTCCGTCGTCTAGCCCCCTTCCGCCCGCCAGCCAATGAAACGCGGGCTAGAAGATCACGTGGAGATCGGCGGGGCCAATGGGAAAGCAGAAGGGTCTTCTCGGAGCGGCGGGNGGGAGCTGTGGCTGTGCCTGAGCAGGCCTGGTGTGGGAGCTGTGGCTGTGCCTGAGCAGGCCTGGTGTGGGAGCTGTGGCTGTGCCTGAGCAGGCCTGGTGTGGGAGCTGTGGCTGTGCCTGAGCAGGCCTGGTGTGGGAGCTGTGGCTGTGCCTGAGCAGGCCTGGTGTGGGAGCTGCGGCCGTTTCACTCGCAGATGAGATAAAGTCTGTCGTGGGTGAAGCGCTGTACTGCCCCACGCCCGTGGTGCCTTTCCTCGGGCAGCTTCTCGTAGCGGGGCTGCGCTTGGTGCCATCTAGTGGTTTCCACTGCGGCCTAAATACGTCTGCGCCAATAGCAGATTAACTTGCTAAGGGGTATACTTAGAGGTGGTTTATTTATTTGGAGCATAAAGAAGCACGCTGCTCGAGCTTCATTATGTGGAGTTGAGCCTTGAGCTGTAGGGTACAGGTGGCAGTGCTCCGTGCAGGCTGCAGGGCAGGCTGCACTGTGACTCAGTGGCAAAGCAATGTTTCCACTCAGAAACAAAAGTGAGGCTCTGCACAGAAGCGTTCTGGAAATAAGTATTCCAGGGACAAATATACCCACGCTGTCAGGCAGGCTGGAATCATAATAATAAAATCAGACATGATTCTGAGCGTTTGAAGCTCAGCAAGGAGTGACTGACATAGTTAACTGGCTGGTCAACAGTCAGCCAGATGAAATTGCCAGGGGTATAAATAGAGACTTTCAGTAACCTTTGGCTGTGACACAGAGAACACCCGGCTGAGTTAACGGCTTCTTTCATGCTTCAAGAATTTTCTCTTGGCAGGGCTATTCCAGTAGTCATCCAAAAACTGTTTTATGATCTGACAGCTTAAGAGACGTTTGTATTAGCTCTGAAATTGCTCGTTTAAGCACAGCCTTGTAAGCTGTGCTTACTTGAAAAATAAAATATATCTAAATGTAGGTCAGATTACTGTCCTTTATACTTTGCTGACCCCAGTAAGATCAGAGCAGCCAGTATTGATGTTTGGGGAAAAAAATAACAATCAGTGAGTCAGCTGCTGCGTTTAATACACATTCGCTCAGTTTCCATTCTTAGCTGGTATCATGAAGAGAAATCCAGTTTAATAGGATGAAGTATTTGCAAGGTTTGAATTGGATGTACGTTTGGGAGTATGGTAAACACAGCCTTAAATGTTCTAAGAGCTCTACAATTTAAGTCTTAAACTGCTAATCTGATATTTGCAGAGTTTTTCACATTTACAGTGTGGGTAAATGTAATGAACTCTGTGTCCACACGTTACAGATTTCTCAGGTGTTTTGCATTTTACTTTAATGAACACTGGATCTGGTGTCCTTGGACCAATGATCCAGAGTGCTAATATATAAGCTCCTTTTTTTTTCCTGGTTGAGTGCTTAACAATAAGCTTAAAAATTCAAATTCTTCCTTTTGCTGTGCAAGAGATGTTTTGCAGATTGGCATAGCTGTGACTATGAGACTGGAGAGCACTTTCACTGTAGCTCTGCCTATAACAAGTCATCCAAGCAGTATTCTGGGGAGTGGGACATCCAAGTTTAATCCCCACAAACTGTTGGAAGTAAGAGCATGGTTGCATGGAGCAGAGTTATCCAGCTTCTGTCAGTTGGTAAATGGTAAATCTGGTCTGTATGCTTCTGCTGCAGGGATGAGGACAAACTATGTCAGATTTTTGCACTTCCCACAGATAACACCATGCATGCAGGCAGCTACTGCAGAACAGCTGACATCCAGCAGCTTCTTACCTTGTCACTGCCATCTGTTCTCTTCATCTTAAGTAACAATGGCACAATGAACCAGCTCAGGGAGCTAATTCAGCTGAAGACCAGTATTATTTTATTGTATTGTATTTTGTTTTGTTTTATTTTATTTTTTAAATCAAGACTGCTTTTACCTCCTTCACACTCTTGGAATGATTGAATTCATGACTGCACAAGCACGGCTGCTGCAGCAGGGGAAGGATGAGCTGCAGGTTCTGGGGATGGAGCTAAGAGCTGAAACATCATAGCTCAGATTAGCCCAAGTTGTCAGGAAATGACATTTTAAATGACAAAATATCTCAAAGCAAACAGTAAAAGGAGGCATTAGCATGTTATCTAATTATGATCTTGTGTCTGTGTTTGACTTTTCCAAGTGATAAAAGGAAATCTTGATTCATCAGAACTGAATGTTGTTCTAGAGATACCACCCACCAGAAGTACCAATATCTTGGCTTAATAAAGCATTTTCATATTTATTAAAGCAGACCCAGCAATTCACTAGCTAATAATTAGGGAAAGATGTAACACTTTATTTCTTAAGAAGATGCTTTGCAACGTCATGTCAGGGAGTCATTAAACACTGATTCCTTACAGAGAGGATATTCCTGTATTCTTTCCCTGGGGCTGGGGCCTGCAGCCGTTGAACGCAGGCTAGTGAGAGTGACAAAATTAAAATAAATTAAATACTCCCTCCTGTGTCGACAATGGAAACTCCTCAGAATAGTTCACCTTTTACTGAGGGGACCAACTGTGGCAGAAGACGTAACTAAATACCAATTAGAGACTGTACTTTTTTGGTTTTTAAATTCCAGGTACCCTTGATTGAAGTGTACGAGCCCCGTAGCTGTGAGTAACTTTAGCTTATTCTTTAACTGCAGTATTCTTAGCAGAAACACATGACCATCAGTAGGCAGCCCATATTTAACTGTGTAAAACAAAATGATGCTTTCTATGGAAACGAGAGGGTGAGCTATAAAGTGGTTATAGTTTCACAGACTGACGTTAACAGTCTTTACTGATTGCTGGAGATGCATTCTCTTATGCAGTATCGATGCTTTGACATTCTTTTGTTCATTTCATTTGTGAAAAGTGTTCTTCTGAATCTGAACCAGTATCTTATACTGAAAGCACAAATTAGAGCACTCATACTGAACCCATTACTACCAAAAACATTATTTGTTACATCTGTATCTGAAATCTGGCAGCGTGTACATATTCACAAAACAAACTGTAAAAAAGGCAAACCCTAAAAATAGTATTTACTTAGTAAAACTCCATATGAATAAATCCTTTCAGAGTCTTGCCTTTTCGTATTTTGTACCTTTCTTCTACATATTATTTTATTGTGGATGTAAATAGTAAAACTTTAGTTCTTCGTGCCAATTCTTTGCTACGTGACATCAAACATTTCTGTAAATAGACATTGTTCCCATATTCTTTTGTAGAATGACACCTGTACTACTTAGGGCTGAGGAAGCTGTTTTTCAGCACTGAGCAAATACATCGAAAGAAGCATCCCTTTTTCCCTGAATCCAGTTATGGTAACACGTATGTTTTATGGATAGTTGTATTGGATAAATAGATGGAATGAGTAACATTAGATTGTTTAGTTCCATAATACATGAAGATCAAAAATATAGAATTATTAAAGCAAAAGGTACATGAAGTATTTAAATTATGGCTTGAAATATGTGCAGCATATAGTAAAAACATCAATTTTCTAATACAACATATGAGCAATAGATAGACCATCCAGCTGGAGGAGTCGTTGTGCAAGCAAAAAGTGTCTGCATGCAAAGCAAAGAAAGTGGTAAATTAGGAAACAGTGATTTTTAAGGCCTATTGTATAGCAAGGGTTTTGCAGTGGGAAATACTCCCTCGGACAGAGACAAACTGTGAAGTCCAGAAATGTGTGGCACATTGTTTTCCAAAGGCTTCAATAAGCTAGAGTCAAGAGTGGTGTAAGGAAGTGCAACGTTTGTTGATCTTGCTTTTATTTAGAATTCTTTGTAGTAAGATCGAGGAAGAGAAAAGGAGGCTCTTAAACACATAGGCTTATTTACCCATCTCTATCTCACCATGCACTTCCACTAAATAGAATGAGAGTGGGAAAATAGCAGTGCTACATGTACGTACTTGTACGTAGCTCAGTACCAAGGAATGTGTTCTGTTAAGATAAAGAGAGAAAATAAGGTCTCTGGAGTCCACTTTGCCATAAATTGCATTTCTGTGCTCTTACGTTTCCATTTACTGCAGTGGTCCTATCGTGGTGTACAATTGATTCAAGAAGATGGAGACACCATTTGAACAATTAGTGCTTATTTCCTTGTGGCAAGTAATGCAAAGAGAGTAGTAAAGCAAGGACAGGCTTGATGGGATTAAAATGGGCCATCATTAAACTGGTTTAAGACCACCACAGAGGTTGTATTCCAACACCTTTGGGATTTCTAGTTTGTTTTTATTATTCTGATGAAGGCAGTCAGAAGAGAGAGACTGCAAAGAGATTTTCTGCATCTTATAACAAATAGCAGTGTGCGGATGGATGGATTTCCATCCTTGTGAAGGGCTGTGTGCAGCTGGAGGAGCATTATGTCTTTGGGGGTTAGGTAACCTGTCAAATAGGGCATCCAGTTCAAACTTCTGTGACTGAGAGCACCGCTTTGTGTGATTCATACATTGCAACCTCTCCTCAACGATGTAATGCACGCATTGTTTTTTGTTGGTTTTTTTTGAGATGGAAGTCCCTTCCTTTATGCAGTGGAAAATCCATTGTGGTTTTTTAGTCACCAGCTCCCACAAAACAAAATTTCGGTTCAGGGTACAGAGCTTAATTATTAAGTGTCATTCAACACTTTTGTGATATGGAGTCGGAAGATTTGCTTCCTGTTATTTCCTGACAGGAAGATGGTCCTGCAAGCAGTGCTACTGAACTTTTTAGGGATACTGAGGCTGCCCGTGGTAGGTTACCACTGACCTGTGTAGACAAAATGGGTGGATGTGAGATGAGAAGGCTCATAAGAGCTAGTACAATGGAAAAATCCAGCTCTCCCAGCATGCTCAAAAATGTGCAGGTAATTTAGAAATGGCCATATGACCAAGCAATACAGTGCTGTAGGAGAGGGTCTGTGGAGGGAAGTTGTTAGCCTGGCACTCATGCACTATGGTTTTGGGGGCTGTCAGCTCGAGTCTGGACCCACGGACTGAACAGTTCCCTCTGAAAGAAGTCCAGGTTGTGCACCCAAGACAGCTCTGTGAGACAGAGCAAAGTAAAGCAGGTGGGGATGTCTGAGCAGTTTGCTTTGTATTTGCACTGCAATCCCAAACTGCAACTCTTGGTGTAAAATCACTGTAGCAATGAAAAGCACTGCTCTTGTTGATGTGTTTGTCTATGAACCAAAAGGAATTTTATGATGTGGCTAAAGATGAACATTGCTGACCAGGACAGATGGTGACCTGGTTCCTTAGGATGTAGAGAGATAATCCCTGTCACTGCTGTCAGCTCCTACCCAGAACTTCACAGACAGTAGTGGAGCAAAGGGCGGTGTGGATCTGGCAATAATGCTGCTTCTTTTTTATTACAGCATGCTATGGGCTTTACCTTTCTCTCATTTTAGCTTATTTCCCAATTTTCAGTATTTGGGACAAGAAAGGAAATGAATCAAAAACCTGCCACGCTGATGGTTTGATCAAGATGCGTGGTTTTGCTCGCATGCTTTAGATGCAGGCACTTGACAGAAGGAAGCATCCAGTCACAAGTGAAAGAACAAATCACCAAGAACAAAGTAATCCCCATGGCCAGTTCTCACAGCAACTTTGCTTTCTCTTGTCCTGCTCAGCACACGACCCTCAGCCAAGGGTGCATGTTCATGCTTGGGCATGTGAGCAGTTCTTTTGAGCTTGCTCTGAAAATTTAGCTGCTTTAGCTTCTTCTCACACACACTTTGCTTTCTTTGTTGTATATTTAAAAGAACTGAGGAACTCCTGATGAAAATCCTTTCAGAGGCAGAGCAAGGCATGGCACCTCCTTCCATGACGCAGGCAGTAGTGACTTGTCTGCAAATGCTCAGTTTCTTGTCCTTCTTCATCACAAATGAGCTAAACACTTTCCTCTTCTTTTGTGATGCTGTAATCTGTCAGCAGCGTAATGCTGATTTCTGAGCCGTGTGTGCTGCCTGTGACTGACAGAGCTCTGGGGGGTGAATTGCTGTGGGGAGCACTGGGAGGCTTTGTGCGAAGCTTGGCCTTGCAGCATGAGACTTGCTTCTTAAAATGTTGCCGGAAACTTTTACTCAGCCAGTAAAGAGCAAAAGGATTGACACAGGAATTGCTGAAGGCCAAGGCACGGGAGAAAATAGTAACTATCAGATGAAAGGTAGAGGCATCTACAGAAGCATGGTATGTAAAAGAGCGGTATAGGTAGAGGATGTGGTTGGGCAACCAGCAAAAGGCAAACAAAGCAACAAGCACCAGCACTGTTTTTGCAACTCTCTTGCGGGATTCAATCTACAAGAAAATAATGCATATCTGGTATTAATGGCAATTAGTAACACAGTTACGAAGTTGGTGCTGATTTTCAGAGGGGTCTAAATGCATTAATGACCAAGGAAAGCAAAATGGCAAAGGAAAAAGAAAGAGAAAGAAGAAGAAAAGAAAGGAAATATATTTTAGATTTTTTTTAACAAAGTTTTTCCAGTGCGGAGCGCATTCCCTTTCCACTACAAACTACATGAGAATCTCATTTAGTGTAAGGTCTGAAGGCACAATGCTTGACATATCAAGTAACGTGGATGAGATCTTACTGTTTACAATTCAACATCGTTCACTCCTGAGTTTAATAGGATCATAATAAATCAAAACAAACCCCATCTCTCTTTAGGAAGCCATGTACACTCACAATTGAGTTGATGAGTCATGGGCATGTGCATAAGCACACAGCTGAATTTGAATTGCTAATATGGGTTTATGGAGGACTTTACTCATCTGTTTGTGCATATTATCAGGAAAAGGTTTTGCACTCAGGAATGAAGGCTTCAATCAGCATGTCAGGTTCTGGAAAAATTGACACTTTAGTACTTGATAATAACTTACCTGCTTACGGGCATGACCATGTTCTTCTGCTGGCATGTTGAATGTACTTTTGTATAAAGTTCTGGCAATAAGAAAATAATAGACAGAAATGACAGCCAGTGGCACAATGTAGAACACGAGGAAGCAAACCAGGGAGTGCACTTCCTGCAGTATCTTCTCAGATACAGGATAGGGAGCACATGCCTCAAAAGTTACGTTTTTCTCGGGGTTGCTGAAAGAATACAAATCTGAAAAAACAGCCTCGGGGATAGCAAGTATCATGGAGACAATCCAGACACAGCCAGCTTTACAGCAGGTCTTCAAGAGTGCATCCGAAGTCTGCAGCTCCAGGGGCTTAACAATGGCTCTGTACCTGGAAACAACCAACGCCGCTGTCAGAGTACAGTAGTGGTGCAAGCACTGATCATGCAGACTCACTGCAAATAAAGGCATCTCTGTTTTGGCTGAAGTTGGAAGAATTGTCTTGGAAATGCAACAGACAGTAGCTCTTTATAATTCAGATGGAAATGCAAAGGTTGGTTTCAAGTGTATTATTTTAATGAGTTGGCTGGCAGAACTCGTCACCGAAGCCTTCCTAAGTAAAGGTGCCTTCTACTGTTTGGATTAGAATCAGTAAAAGGAATAATCTCTCCCATGTTCATGATCATCTCTCCTATTTTCATAGCGCTGCACAGGAAGTTAAATGAGGCAATTAGAATGAGAACTGGCTTATAGATATTTGAAGAGTACGTGTGCTCTTTTTCTCCTCAGTGTTTTTAAGACCCCAACTGAGTGTAGTGGTCTTACTCAAAGTAATGCTCAGGTATTCATTCATATTTATAAAATATGAGCTAACACTGCTGTTGATTCATGGCTTCTGATTCAGCCACATGTGGTCTGAGTCACACAAATGAGAAACTTTGGGTGAATCTATAGGTGTGTGAAAATCAGTGTGGAAAGGGGACATGGAAAGAGAACCACTTTCCACAAAGGTGGATGTGGCACAGGAACACCACAACCTGCCCTCAGAACATCAGGGACCCGTGACAGTGCAAACAGAAGAGGACCTTCCAGGGACCCACCAGACTGGCATGAAAGGAGATGCTGTGAAAAAAGATCAGAGAACAAGGCTGTGTAGTTGCACAAGCTGGAGCTGGTTTCTTTCTTCTCTAGGCAAGTTTAAATAGAAAACTGCATGCTGGACTGTTACGTTTCATATAAACACAATTTTTATTGATCTTGTGGTCTTCTAGCATACTGGAACCTGATTGTGCACGTTTTATGTTCTGAACTAAGTTTATCATATAGTATCCTGTGAAAACATTGCATGGAGTACTTATACAACAGCTACTGTGAGGAATCAAATATTGAAACAAGTGCCCGGTGAGGGATGCCAAGCTGACTTTGTGTGGAACTAAGACCTTGGAACTATGATAGATAGTTCAATGAAAACGTCATCTGGACATTCATCCAAATGTTAGGAACTGTTAGGAAAGCAGTGACGAGAAAAAAGAGATATTGTACAATTCCCTGTATCTCTGGTTCAGGCAATTCGTGGGTACTATGTGCTGTTCTGCACGCCTTATCTCAGAAAAACATACTAAGGATGGAACATAAAATGGGTGGCTTGGAGAGGACTGATATGAGTGGTTGAGTCTTTAGCACAAGATCTGGGGCTATCAATTGAAGCCACATTGAAAACAAAACAAAACAAAACAAAACAAAAAAGAGAGAAAGAAAGGAAGAGTCAGTGGAAGTCATTGCTAAACAAGTTCAAGAAGAGACTGAACAAGGGTGAAGAAGAGAAATCTATTGAGGTTCCGAAGTAGACAGAAACTACATCTGCTCTGGAGGTCATCTATCTGAAGGCTTAGGGAATAGGTACAGTGTTATATCATCACTGTGTTCTTATTCTCCCTGTGTGTCTTGTCCTTCTATTGGCTCTGCTGGAGTCTGGGTACTGCCCCATACGACCCTTAGTCTGACCCAGTACAGCCAGTCTGATGGTGGCTGCTTTTTTTGTTAGAGTTCAGTAGCAGTGGCATTGGTACTGAATTAAACATCTGAACATGAGCTACTTGCTGTTGCATACAATCCTCAACTGCTGGCATGCAAAATGAGAATCTTTTTCTTTCTTAGTACTAAAATTCCAAATACTTAATACTTACTGATAAAATAATCAGTTTGTGCTCACTGAAATCTTGTCATAGTATTATTTGTTCAGAAAGGAGATGCACTGCAAATAGATTATACAGTGACTCCTGACACAAGTCAGATGGGAGCACCAGTCCCTACCAACAGTGCTTCAGTTGTAACCTGAATGTAATTTCAGGACATCTGTGCTAAAATATTCCAGGAAGAAGTATAAAAACTGTGAGCACAAAGCAGAGAAAACACTCGAGTTGCAGCACGATATCTCACACTGAGCACTCATCAAGCTGAAATTACTATAGCATTGCAGTAACCATCAAGTCCGGAGAGTCATGAAAGTAGCTTATGTCACAGTCTGTTCTGAGCTTCCTTCTGGCTTTCTATTTCACATGTCAAACCTTTTGGCTGTAAGATTTTAGTGCCTAGCTGTGTGCAGACCGGAAGACAAAAGATTTTCACTCTGTTACCTACAGTTGTATTTCTTATCTTCATTGACTACTTCAGAGCACCACTAGATAGCACCAATATACTGTATTTTCCCTATCTTAAACAATTTACTTTTTCTGTGCAACAGAGAAAAAAAATTGTACTGTACTTCAAGCTAATAAAAGGTCAGAATACTTAAAAGACTTTCTCACTTCATTAAAAAGAACTGCTCCTGTTTTTCTAACACACTCTTAAGTTAAATGGGAGAGTTATTCATTCTGTCAGTGTGCCGTTGTACAAAACAATCATCTCTGCTCTTTTAATCATTCCTAACTTCACACCTGAGGCAAATCAGATGCATCAGACCCACCTGTCTGCACTGAGAACAGTCAGTGTGAACACTGATACTCCAACTGAGGTTAGCTGGATGAAAGACAGCAGCTTGCACCCAATTCTTCCGAAGATCCAGGTATCCACGATGTACCGTGTTGCATCTACAGGCACGCAAGTTAATAAAAGCAGCAGGTCTCCAAATGCCAGGCTGGTGATGAAAATGTTTGGAACCGTCTGCATTGATTTAATCTTGAAAAAGACTTTGATGAGTATAGCATTTCCAAGGAGACCCACTGAAATGATCACAGCATATGTAACGTAAATTGTGCACAGTATTTCTAATCCTGGAAAGGAGTCTTCGGTCCATTTTTCATTCGTTGTTTCATTATCAATGATTGATTTCAGTTCTGTACCATTCATAGCTGCACACAACGTCTGGTTAGATGGATGCAAGAATACTTGAGACATTTCTTTAACTGTTTCTTCTCCTCGGGCTGGACTTAATTTGATCAAAAAATTGTCTAATATTTAGCTTGCAGCATATCAGCAAGGTCAATACAGAGGTACAGGTTAGTGCCTGAAGTGAAGATTCCCATTGCACGTGAACTACTTTCATCCCCTTCTGGGTCTCCAAACATGCCTAGGATAAATGCACACAGATCTTCTTCTGAACTGTGTAGGAGGTGGAGAATTTTTTTATTGGCTTTTCAGCTTGTGGAGCAGAGAGGGAGGAGGAAAAAAAAGGAGAAAGAGTGTTTCTTTAAAGATCCTAGCAGAAATTATGCTTTTTTCCTGGAGGTACCTGGCAAGTATTGTATTATACTTACTGTATCAGTAGGATTCACAAAGGCCTAGCAAATGTTTACTATTATTTTCCAAAATATTCTGGAAAAGAAAAGAAATGAAAACCATATAGTTTTCTGACTAAGCACAGAATATACTGATCTATCATAAAACTCTACAGTATGCCCCAATGGCAGATAAAAAATATCACAAGTTCTAGGTAGTATTTGTTTAGAAGAGCTTTAGAAATAGCCCGTGCCTGTCTGTGCTCTCAGTAGTATTTCCATCACTGAAATGCAGTGGCTTTCCAAGAGGCAATATCCATGATCCTGCTGGCACTTACACAAAAGTTTATGTTTGTCCCTTGAAACAGTTCAGTTGACAACAAAAGCACAATTTACGCTGCTGTTTGAGCGGGCTTGCTGACAGCTGCAGTGCAGAAGCCTACTGCTATCATGCAATAGTCGTCGTATTTATAGGTTTTGAATGGTACAACTGATGATTCAAGTCTGTTGAGAGAAAAATCACTTTTCATGGTGCTGTCTCAATCACACGTTTCAGTACGATGGGTTTTCTTATCTTTAGATGAGTCAGCAAAGTCTGAAACTCTGCTCTGTGATGAACCTCTGATTACTGTAAACTAAGGGATGAGCAGTGTGACCTATTGGATTAAATCTCCAGTAAATCTAAATAACGAAAGAGGAAAGGATGCCAAAGGGCTGAGTTTTATGTCTTGAAGATGAAGACCAGTAGCTGGAGTGTTTTTTCCTCTGGATTGTTCTTCAACTGTGACGTTGGAGTGGAGAACATAGGCTGCTCGAATCACTAATGCAGTCTTGTGGCCAAGTCCCTTTATCTTAGCTATGCACACACACAAATTAAGCTTATTTCATTTAGGGGGAGAAAAAAATCCTGTAATTTCTGCTCTCCCAATCTCAAGTGGTGCAAGCACAGCTATGCCACAGTTATCAGATGCTGTGGAAAGCAGACCCATGCTATGGCCAGGTGGAAGGAGTCACTGATATAGAAGGGATGTGGGGGTTAAAGATTCCAATTATGTTTTTCAAGTGCTTTCAGAAGAGGAGTTCTTGTCACGATCAACCATGATATGTCCCTTCATACAGGCATAGCACGTAGGTTGCTCACAGATTTAGGTGCCTTTGAAGATGTCTGATTATGTTGTCCACCCACACCAGCATAGTACTGTGCATTAATAGAGTTCAGCAACTAAAGCAGATTGTGACAGGTTAGTGTCAGATACTTACATAAAATGTTTAGGTTTCCTGTGTAGGTGAAGCAGATTATTAGCAAACATTGGGAGCTAATTTCTATCCACCAAGTGTTGAACTCTCAAGGGCAGCATCCAAGTGAAACATCAGGTGTTCAGCTAAAGCTGGGATTGAGCTGAAAGAAGCTCCTTAACCGTCTTGATTTGCACGAGGTGTTGGTTGGGGTAGGAAAGCTCAGTTGGCAGCATAGATCCCAGCCTCAGGCAGTCCCTGAGCTCTCAGATGCATCAGATTTGGGCTGAAAATGTCTGAGGCTCAGTTGAATCTGTCCTTTCATTTTGTACAGAAAAGCAGCCCCGGAAAGGAGCAAGGGCTTAAAGTCCTGCTTACTGCTGGAACTCTGTGCACTGTTTATCCAGAACTGGACATGAACTAACTATATGAACCTGAAGCTTCACACTGCATGAGCCTGCACTAACAGAGAGCACATTTTCCATCTTTCTCTCTATCAGCGCACAGTGCCTATTTCTTACCAATTTTACAGCAGTGGGAAATTCTGCTTGGCTTTCCTTTCTATTGAAAGATTGTATTTTCCCCAACTTATTGCCTTCTTGATGGAATATGGCAGACAGAAGCTCTTTCTCACATTTCTTCCTACAGAACTGATAGCACTGTGGGATTTTGCTGGGGCCAGGTTCTTTTTATAGAGCGTGAGATGTTTCTTGGTCGATTGTTAGGAGGTGCAAAACATTATTTTGAAACACACACAAAATAGCATTCTTTGCACCGAAGGAAATCGGGGAAAATGGAAGGGTGGGTAGTGAGCATCAAATACGCAGTCTGTGATGGGAGAATTTCAGCGTTTCTGTCGTGAATTTCTGTGTGCTTTCGTTGGTTCCGTGGGTGCAAAGCGGGCAGGGGAAACACCACTGCAGGTCTGGCTCAGGTTCTGATAGCTTTCAGATTTGAATACCCATCTAAGAAGAAAGAGAATGGCATCGTTGTTACAAGCAGTAAACTCTTAAGGTGTTTCTTTAGTGCTCTGTCTTCTGGTGTTAAGAGAAAAGCGATTTGCTTAATTCCGATCGTTGTTTAAAGTACCTTCACGGAAAAAGATCGCTCCTTCTGAACTCCGAACTGCAAAGATGTGCGAATAAAGCACTCAGGAGCGTCTCATTCAGCTGTACTTTTAAATGCTAATTTTCTGTTTTAATGCAGTGTGACTGCTGACTTCAGTCATTACCATGTGCTGTGTAGTGTCACCCACTCAGAAAATTCTCTTTCAGAGCCGTTTGCTCTGCACCAACCTAAAGTATGGAGAACATAAAATCTTAACTCCTATTAAATAAATTGATTTGCTAACGTTGTAATTATCTCGTGCGGCACGTTCTCATTATTTCAGTGTGCACTGGTCGTGCAGAGTTGATTGTTATTTACTCAAATATGTCAAACTGCTTTGTAGCTGGAGCAGGAGGAATTCAGAATTGATAGGGGGGACTAAATTTCCATCAGACAGCCTCTTCTTCTGGGGCTTATTTTAACTCGTGTTTTATTTGTGTCACTGCTGCTTAGAACTATTTAATTGTCTTAATTTTTCTTTTCTGTCTCAAACACATTTTCAACCCTTGTTTTAATGGTCTCTCCCAGCAGTGTTGCCATCTGTTTATTGCTGGCTGACATATCTCGCTGCCTATCCATGGAGCAAACTGATGTTTATGTTCTTGGGCTGTTAAGAGCAGATACCGAACAGCTTGTCTGTCCTGCCAGGTGGGCCCAGTCTTCAGTTTTGGTAGACTCTGTTGTGGCAACCTTCCTTAAAAAGGTGGATCTCAGATTAAGAGCTCTGCTGCAGATGAGCCCGATTGCCAGCCACTCACCCATCCTTAGCAGTCTGCCCAGCTCCATCTAAATCTTTCCCTCCAGGACAATGACTCTCAATAGCCTTTCTTGTAGCTTGCCTGCTGTTGACACAAAGGTGAAGGAGTGTTTTTTGCAGCAGCTCCAGCAATGAAGCAGAATCTGCAGCTCTAACTAGAGTTATCTGAAATTTTTCTTCCATCGTGTTTTGCTGTTGCTTTCACAGAGAACCATGTCTGTCCAGCTGAAGAGCACTGCAGTACTTCTGTGACCTTAACTCCTCATTCTCCTGTTTTGAGCATGACCTTTGTGTTGTGAAAGGAGCACCTGCTATAGGAACAGCAGTCTGTCAGGGATAGGAGTGTGCCATTACTTCGTTCCTGAGTTGAACTTTTTGTTATCTTCTCTTTAAATTGAAAATGCCAATAGCATGCCACATAATGGCAAGATGAGGGGACAAAGGGTCTCGCAGCTGAGGTCAAAAGTGAGAATGAAGCTTTTACCCAGTAGTTATTCACAGGCTGTGTGACTCGTGTGACTGCTCCAATCCATTTTCAGGAAGGACAGTATTAAATGGGAAAGAGTGAATGCGCACTCAGATGAGCTGTGATGTCAGAGACAGTAGTCCATGTTCAGAGCAAATTACCAGCAAAGCCAGGGCTGTTTCCAGTTGTGCTCTGCCTGGAACGAATCATTTCCATGTGCTGCTGCATCTGAATCCCTCCTTAAACAGAGGGAACATTTTCTCCCCATTTCTTCTTGATTTCTGAGCTTCCAAGCATCAGGAAGTGGGGAGGAAGGCTGCAGAGGGCACTGCCTGTGCTGTTTTTCTTCAGTTGTGAGCACAGGAGCTTAGTTTCATCATCTGTCAGTCTGACATTATTCACCAACATGTGGGTCATTGGCTTGTTCAGAATCCAGCAGATACTACATGAAGGATGAGTAGAACTGTGCAGAACCAAACTGCATCCTGTTCTTTTGAAACAAAGGTGAGTTATCCACTTACACTTCTAAAAACCACAAGACTGACCAGCGTAGCTAGGAGCAAAAAAAAAAAAGCCATCCTGTCCTGCAGTGCTTTGAGGATGAGGTGGAAGGACAGTTCTGATGAGCTGTCAGAAGCAGCCTTCAGTGATATCTTCTTGGTGAAAACCTAAGAAAATAGCTTCCAATTCTGTTACAAAGTCCAAATCCAGAGTCTTCAGCACAGTTAGTCGGACACAGCCTGGCTGTGATGGGATCTCTAATCAATGGTTCCAAACACCTTTTGTCCCATTCTCTCCACTCTTGCATCCCATTCCAAGAGTTTCCTTGGACAGCTTCAGTTTGAGAGTGGTTAGTGAAATGCTTCTGCCATTTCTCAGAAAAGAGAGAAAAATAAACATTCAGATGTATCCTTGAATTTCTTCTGTCATGGGAACAATCCAGGAATGAAATAATATCACAAGCGTAATTCTGTTAGGCATCCTTGAAACTGTGATACATGTGATTTAAAACCATCAGAGTGCCAGTACACACGGAATACTTTCTGATAGTTAAAAGCACAGAGTGTTATGCAGTGGGTAATTATCTTCCTGGTATTTTGACTTCTAATCTCAGTTCCTTTCCCACAGTGACATTTCTTTCAGTGTCCTAATAATAATAACCACCTTCTAAATTTAGAAAGCATTTTACATTTTGAGTGTAAATGTGCCTACGTTGCCAACCATTACTGTATGTAGATTCATAAACTGCCAGAAGAAAACTAAAACAAGTTCACTGACCTTCAACTGTCACCCTATGTAATATTTATCTATCTGGTGCCTATCAGTGTGCTGTAAATACCATGAGGTAGAGGGCAGCTTTGGGCACCTGTCCTTGGCTGGGTTGTAGGGTGGTAGGGTTTGGGGTGGTCTAAGCAGCAGTAAGGCGGTGGGGAGGTTTCTGGGGGGAAGTTTTCTGCCATTTTTTGTTTGCTTTGACCACAACAGCATTGTCTAACCCGTTGTTAACACCCCATTGAGATCTGAGATCAAATAATTACCTTTGTGGATAGATATACTTTTAGATATCTTTCTTTCATCAGCTTAAAATAGAGCAGGCGTTTTGCATTTTCTGGTGTATGTATGGCTCAAAATAAGCAATTCAGGAATAACTGAGAATGACTTAGAAATGAAAGGAGCTTTCAGATTGTTGCTTTCCCAGATAGTGACCAGAGGCCACAACGTCAGAACAGTGCCGCAGAGCACATTGGTAGCTCCACTCCCAGCCAGAACTGTGTGAACTGTGGACCTGAGATCCTCAGGATGTGAATCAGAAGTGCAGAGCAATTTCATATCAGATTTGCCTTTGTGTGTGTCCTCTCCCTGCGAAA
The DNA here is from genome assembly GCA_013399175.1 of Odontophorus gujanensis. Classification (NCBI taxonomy): domain Eukaryota; kingdom Metazoa; phylum Chordata; class Aves; order Galliformes; family Odontophoridae; genus Odontophorus; species Odontophorus gujanensis. Next base: position 332,634 of record VXAB01006122.1, on the reverse strand, counting down.
AACATCAGTGCACAATTCTGTGACAGAATGTCAGCATCGATGTGTTGGAGAAGAGCGAATGTAATGGTGACAGTGCAGAAGATATTAGTCAGCCCAGCGAAAATTATACATCTTCATCCTGGCTGACAACCTAAACAATGCCATGCTTGAAACATAAATGATATACTGTTTAGCTGGAAAAGCTATTAGGTACATGATGGAGAGTGGAAGTGAGCTGACCGCCTTCCTAGAACAAACAGCGCTTTGCATTTCCCGTGAGCGAGCTGACAGGTTTTTAAAACTTTACTTCCAGATTTCGCTTTTCAGATAGAAAAGAAAAAATCAGCGGTTCCAGTTGAGCTGTGCTCCTCTGCCCACTGGCACAGCTCTGCAGCAGGAAGCCCCACCCATCCACCAGCATTCCCAGCAACATCCCAAGGACCCCAGCCCTGGTTTAGCAAAAGCTTTAGAAAATCAAGCTGTGTTTCATGTTTTGTAGAAGAAAGTAATTACAGTTCTGCAGATGAGGCCAGGCTCACATCACTTTCACGTTGCTTCTCTTTGGCTGCCATTTTGTTTGAAGTCAGAATAGCTGAAAGCAGAGTTAGCAGGACCTTCAGCAGCTCTTCCAGTCCATCCTTTGCTCGGAGGCAAAACCAGCCTTGCTTTCACCAGCTCTGGCAGATACTTGTCTTAGAACTGTACTGTATGTGCTTTTAAGACCTGCGATGATGGCAATTTCATGTGCTCTCTAAACCACTTATCCTGGAGTTACTGGTCCTTAAAATTTGAAACCATTACCTAATGTCTCATCCAAATTTACGCCTATTCTGTTCTGTCCTATGAAGTATATACAAAAAGAACTAACTGCACAAAGGAAAGCAGTGAGGGTGGTAGAGAAAGAAACAGGGCCAGGCTTGGGGACATCACTGCAGAGGCACGTTGATGTGTAGGGGCTCAGGGGAGGGCTGAAGCTTCTGTTCCCCTGGGGTCCTCCCACCACAACCTCTGTCCTCACCCTCACTGGCCACCCCATGGTGGCACATGTACTGCGGTCAGCAGCAGGTTGTGGAACAAAGTTTGCAGAGGATTATAGTTCAGGTGACCAACATCCTCAACTGTATTTCATTCTAATCTTCTTAGATTTTTTTCCTCGTTGAAAACAATTTCAAGTGACAAACAAGTGGGTGCTAGGTGGAACTTATCTGCCTGTTTTTAATGCCAGTGTTTCTCCAGAAAGCTGAGGATCTGAAGGTGATCTGTCTGATTTCAAGTGGGTTGGCTGTAGCTACTGTACATTGAAATATTCATCTTTTCCACTAATTGCTGTGTGGGAGCTATTCAAAGAATGAAAGAGCCTTTTGTTTTTGCTGTCATACCAGCTCTAAGATGATGTTCCGTTATGTTTTTTTCCTCTCTGCCACTGGTACCTGTTAGTATTTTACTATATTAGCAATTAATTATAAAAAATAAAATAAAATCTTTACTTGAATGATACAGAGAAGGGCATTCAAAACTGAGACTAGGATTTGGTTATGCAGGAAGTTACTGCTTTGGGCACACTCGTTGAAATAAAGACCTTCAGCAAGAGGAGGGAGCCAAGTCTCTCAGTCCTCGGGATAGTGTATTTCTTCTTTCTGCTGCTGTGATCAGATTCCTCCTTTCATGACCCCATACCTGGCTCATCTCCCACTGCAGTTACTTAAGGGACTCTGCAGAGGTGTCACAAACAAAGGCAGAAGCCAATACCAGCAGTTTTGTTCCAACCTGCAGTGCTGTTATGAAATGGATTTCACCTCCTGCTGGATTCACAGCAAAGTACACTGCTGCACAGAGAGCACAGGGTTGTATCTGTTGTTGTCTGGATTTTTTTTTGCAGGAGAGGTAATTGGATACTTTTATCATGCACATGAATACCCTTTACAGGTGGGAATTTCAACTGTTCTCAATTCCACATTCCATTTGAAGGTACACAGCAATGCTGTCAGACCTTTAAGCAGGCATCTAATCATCTTTAAGAGTTCTAAATCCCAGGTGGCAGTGCCAGCACAGCTGAAAACAAAGACATATAGTTGACAGGAACATCCTGGAAAACCAAGTCCAGTTTCTTAATGTGGAAGTTGATCAAAGTCCATTTTGAAAAAGTAGGGAAAGATACTGCTTGAGGAACCTAACCATCTGTTCCAGAGACAGCCAGCTAACAGGCTCAAAAATACGACTTGAAACTCAATATTATGGATATTAGGTTCTGAGGATGAGTGACAGATGAAGGGAGAAGAGGGATGATGGGATTGTGTACAACATAATATGAGAGGACAGGCCAGGAGAAGTGATAATGATGATAAAGAAAACTGTTGGTGTCTGTATGGTGATGGCTAATCTCAGAAGCACAGGGGGACCAAACTCTTATGCAGTCCATAGTGCCATGCCAGTGAACCCTACACAGTTGGGTCATGGGAAGGTTTAGCTCTATAATTGTGTTCCGAGTGATTAAAAGTACACACATTAAGAGTAATTATTTAAATCACTGTTTATTTCTATGTGCCACCATCAGATGATCAGAAGAAAACAAATTCAACATCAGTGAAAAAATCCAGCTTTCTGTGAACGGCACAGCTCTGCATCCATGGGTGATATTCTTTGTGAATAAGGATGTTGGGATTCATCATCTTCTGGAGTTATGGCACTTGGGTTGTAATGAACTTCAGCTAGGGAAAATAATGGGGGAAGTTTTTCAATGATGATAATTTGGTTTCACTTATTCAGAAATAAACCTGACTGAGCACAACTAAATGAACATGCCTCTGCTTTAACTTTAGGAAAGTAACAGAAATCAGCATGTTTCTAAAGAATGGGAATGTTTGGTGCAAAGGGCAGAATTCCTATAAGGGAACCCTGTGTTCAGAATATGACTGCATCAATTTCTCCATCTTGGAAGGCAAAATCTTCTGCTGGGATCCTTCTGGACTAAATAGGCTCTGTAATCCCCAGTATCTTTGTTCTTTTGGAAATGCATGAGACAGAATAGATTACAGTAACTCCCTAACTGGAAACAGGTGTCCTGGCAACAACAGCCAGCTGGCATAGGGTGGAGCATCTCTTAGATGCCTCAGTTGGAAGCTAAGCTGAGTGTTCCCCCCTTTTTGGAGAAAAGCCATACCAGGATCTTATGGGCTTTCTGAGTTTCCTTCCATATAGCAAAAGGCATCACTGACCTCAAATTTAAGTCTGGCATACACAAAGCAGGTAAAGTATTCCCATTTACTTCCACTGGTTGGGATTTGACAGTCACCATATGAAAACTATTGCATTTTAGTCTGTTTTCTTACCGATCCTAAAATTCCTATCCAGAGAAGTCCCAGGGAGGGTATCTGAACTGGAAGTCGAGCTTGTTCCATTAGAATTTGTATTCCACAAAGCTGGGGAAGGGGATCTGTGGTTTAAAGGTCTTGGTGTAGATGTAGGAGTTGTACCTGACCCATTCCAGCCTGGAACGAGAGATTAGAAAGCACAGGAATAAAATTCTGTATGGGAAATTCTTCCTGGTGTGTTACATCTCAAACTGCCAGAGAGGAAGAAGTTCAGGGCATACTTCTTGTACCTTCCTTGTACAGAATTAGTGACTACACTGAAATCTTTTTCAGAAATGTACATTTTTAAATGCCTACTGACACACTGTGATCATATCATGTAAGCAGTTCATGGAAGAGTATCCAGTGCAACACAGAAATAGTGGAAAACTATTGAAGAGAATCTCTTGCTCCTTACTGTAGAACATCTGTGACACAAGTCAAGCTGAAGGAAACCACTTAATGCTTACCAGAATAATTATTCTGTTGAAATCTCCCACAGCAAAAGTGTATTCGGCACTGCTTCACTACATCTTCCTTCATTAGGCAGTGAAACACAAAAATAAAGAACCCTAAAGAAGAAAGGAGATAAATCATAGGTTTGGGGCTCAATTCTCCACCCTGCTCTCCCTTTTCTGATGTATTTATATACCACTGAGTACCAGCAAGTACCAGCCAGTGCCAGTGTCATGTTCGTCCAGAGTTGCACTGAAAGTCATTGGTTGCATATGAAAGGATATCAGGAAGAGCTTCCTGCAGATTTGGTGTAAGAATCATCTGATGATCACTCAGAGATTCTCAACGAACATTTTTATGCCCAGACAAAAAGGACTGTGACAGCTCCTGAGAATAGGCACTTATTGGGACCCATGTTTCAAATATGTGCCTTCGTGTACCTGATGGCCATATCTATCATAGCAGTTCCATCTAAACTACACTGTCATTTCACTTCAGTTGAGCTTTCCTACTGAAATAGCAAAACAGTGTAACCCAAAATCTGTATGACCTTTCCACTTCCCCCATACTTTAATTATGTGATACTACAAATGTATTTCTATTCCACAGTCTCAAACTGTTGCATTTATAGCTGTACTCCAATCAGGAATCACCTTGCAAAGTGTTAAAAATGCTGAAGAGATACAGGAAAAATATCCTCACTGCTCCCCAGGCAAAAAAGGCAAAGCTCCAAGTTAAGCCCAAGAGGAACATCAAGCTGAAAGCACTTTTGAGGTCCTGCAGAAATAAACGTTTCCAGAATCTGGGTTTCTTTTGCGTCCTTGATTTCACAGAGTGGATTTGGAGGAGAACAGTGATGAACATGGCTGTGTTCGTCAAAAACACCAAGAAGATATAGGCCACAACTGAGATGTAAAACACCACGTTATCTTGAATCCAGCAACTGCAAGAAAGGGAAATGTGGTGAGGAGTTCTGTGGGCAGCAGAGCTAAAGAAGCCTGGTTTCCAAAATACTGCTCCCATGTGGTTTTCCAAGACCCAGCGATGGCATTCCCTAACATCCATTGCAGAATTTCTATTTTTTTTTCCTTTTTCATAGTTGTTACAGAAATGTAATATCTTGGAGACTTCTGTCAAATTCAGATAAATCTGATAACTGTTTCATGAATTAAAAATGTACACACACAGTGATACACTGCCTCAGGAAAATCAATTTAAATATAACTTAATTAGGAGTCTGATTAACAGTTTTCTTTCTGAGGTGTCATGAGTGTGATGTCTCTCTGATATTCAAATATTTCAGTTAATTTTCACTAACATGTGATCAGACTGTGCTAAATAGGAAGCAGGGGGAAAAACAAAACAACCAACAAAAAACAAGAGATGTATTCCTTGCTATAAAATCATTTTAAAAAGTGTGAAAGAAAGGAGTGTTTTCCCACTGGAGAAGACAGAATGTGCAGGGAGCATATACTGATGTCATATCAAACTGAGTTGGTGTTGTGTAAAGAAAGAGAGATTATCCAAGGAGGAAAAGCAGAGATGACACACACAGTGGGAAAAGAATGTTGGGCACAAAGCTACCAGTAAGTGATAGTTACTCCATGCAGTCATCATATGGTCCAAAAGGACCCATTAAACCAGAAGCACTGAAAGGAGAGGATTGAGATAGGGAAGGAAAGACAAAAGAAGAAAGCAGTTGTTGCCTTCTGGTTATTTCTTCTATCTTTAAATTACTCTGAAGACCATCAAAAAGTAGTATTGTACTTACAAATTGCTGAATGGATTGTTCTCACTTTGTGATCCATTACCGTAGAAATCTTTATTTATAATGAGCACGATAATAATTACAATTGCTGGTATTCCTAATGTGGAAAGCAAGAAAAGAAGAGAGATTTCAGTAGAAAAGATAAAATGAAGAATATGGGAAGATGTCATAATTTCAGATGACTAATTACTGCAGACACGTACTTCTTGAGATCAAATTGTACTCCCAAAGCTCCTTCTGAAATGAGTGCAATTAAATGTGTGGCATAGCAGGATTAATCTCCTTATTTATGTAAATTACAAATGAGTATGCATAAAATATCTGTGTTTGCAAAATGTTTGTGAATGTTCAAACATCTCCAGAAGGGATCCAATCTGGTAAAATAAAACCAACTGATTATTACAAAAAGCAGTGTGTCAAAAGAGAAGCAGACTGCAGCATTTTGCATTAAGATCTGACAGAGACAGACATTTTGCAGCCAGTGTTTGATCAGTCTTCCCTTCCATTCATTCCCTATTTGCTGTATTTCTTTCAGTTCTGGCTTTTCTGTTCAGAACAACTGCTGCCAGCAGTGCCATTACATATGGTTGCCCTTGAGAGCAATTATATGCAACATTAAATCTAAGGATGGAGATGATTATATACTGCACTCTATTCAAAGATGTTCAGAAAGTGCTTTGAAGCAGACTCTAATGGCTACAAAAACAATGCATGCCAAACTGTTCTCTGGGTCACCACCTCTGATAACACCTTCTCTAACAACTGAGCCATTACATGGGGATCTGTGTGCACCACATTGCTGCTGGATCCATCTTAGAGAAGAACAGAAGTCAAAAGGAAGTTTGCTTACTTACCCCACCCAGCAATGCAGCATTTTAGGATGTATTTTGGGATGTAAATGTTGAAAACTTTGACCAGAGCCAAGTAGAGGTGGACAGACTCCATGCACATCCAGGTGAAAGCTGCCAGCAGGAAATAGTGCAGGAGCGCAGCCACGGCGATGCAGAGAGCAGGCAGGTTGTAGGAGGACAGCCAGGGGTTGACCAAGAAGATCACGTTCAACATCAGCAATGCAGCACAGAGGTTCAGCAGGATTTTTGCAGGGTTGTCTCTCCGCAGCTTTCTAAATAGGAGTGGAAAGTAACAAGGATGTCATTGCACAGATGGTGCTGGGTCCGTTCTGCAGTTTCCTAAGCCTGGAGCCTCATTGTGCCAGGAGCTACTGGTACATCCAGCATGAAACTAAACCCTTCTGACAGCACAAACACACCTGAGTGACCGACAGCAAGAGATCAGGAACATAAGCATCTCTGTTTTACTGTTCATAGCATCCAACGTGCAGTTTATACAGAGGGAATAATCCGTATTCTTGGCATGAAATCTTACCCATATCCATGAAATACCCATTTATGAAATGGGAAAAAAAATGAAGAAATCAGAAGTTACTGAACAATTCAATGCATGTCTCAAAGTGTAAGGATTTGAATCCCGATTTCACCACAGTCACAGGTCAAAGTAAAGCAGTGCTCCTTCAGATCTCACCCCTGCCCCTTGTGCATCACATCAACTAATATTAGCAAACATTCTGCTGGTTTCTGAAATGTTTTTGTTGCAAAAGCATTAAAAAGTGATAGAAACAAAGGATCAGACTTACTCAAGGGTTAGGTATGTCACCAGTGTTATACCCAAAAAAAGGGAAGAAGCACCACATCCTGCATAGCTTATCAGAGTTAACACACGATCATTTGTGGCATCTATCTCTGCCCGGGACAAGTCCTAGATAGAAAGTAAAGAATCACAGCTGTTTGCCAGATGAAGATAATTGCTTTCCACGTTTTCACATTGGTAAGAAAAACAATTTCTATTTTCACGTGTTTCTTACTGCACAACCCTGCAGAATATTCACACTAGTGTGGCCAGTTCAGGCATTCAGCATTTCAGATATCCAGCACTTGGTTGTGAAGTGGGCAATGCCGTACTACGGAAATCACAAATTCAGCAAGGATCTCACCAAGGGTATTCAACTGGGAGCCTGCTTTGTAGGAGAAACTCCAGTTTTAATGTTTCAGCGGCAGTTGCCATCTTGGGAACTGCACAAATTTGCTAAATGTCTTGGAGCGCACATCCAAAGAACGTCACCCTGCAAACACCATGCGGGAGGATGGGCCCTGCTTCTCCCAACTGCTGCCAGGAGTGAGGCAGATGGGATTTTGGTTGTTTCCTGCCATGTTTTCTCTGTCGTTTGGTGAAACATTGAACAGCAAGCTAGTAACCTATACCTCAGGTGTACAATGGACTTAGCAATGTCAGCCCCTTGTACCTATGCTTGTATCTTAGTGGACGCGCAAAAGAGGAGAGATCTTAAAATGAGACAGAATTCCAACGGCTTGAATGGAAACTTCAGCAAGTTGTCTAAAACCTGTCAGGTCTTCATTCCTTCCTGCAGAAGTCCCATTTTTGCTACCGGAGAGAGATTTAGTGCCTCTCCTTGAGCAGGGCAATGCTGACCCCTAGGGGACGCTGGGCAAGACCTGGAGGGCAGGGACAGCCTTGCTCCTCAGTGGTTGAGTTCTACTGGCAACAGACAGTTCTGAGTTCAGTTCTTGCCCATCTCTGCATTTGTTGCAACCCGTTCTCAGACAGCTATCTCTGCACTCTCATTTTTTGAGATTTGACTTTTTGAGGCAGTTTTCTGTGTATTAAAACACCGACTGCCTTTTCTGCCAGAAGCTGATAGTTAATGATAACTCCTGTGTTTAATCTTCCCTTCCTGTTGAAATGTGGGCAAAACTGTCAGGAAGATATCATATTATTAGTTGCCAACTGGCTGGTAATAAATTAAACAGAGTATTTCCAATGTAGGAAATGGCACATGAACGTTGATTAAGTCGTGTTGTAAATTACATCCATAAAATGAATTTGTCTTGAAGCAAGGAACATTTAGATAACTTCATGCCATGATAGTTATTATAACTGCTTTGTTGCTATTGATTTTGGCAAAATGGCAGATATCTAACAGCTGGGATGTATGTGAATCTCCCGTCTCTCTCCAAAACTATGTGATGACTTTATCTGGTGCCATGGGACTCTTCTGGAGGTGATTCATGGAGTACTTACCAGCAAGACTCCAAAATGGGTAAGATGGTTACAAAAACAGATTGTGTAATTCATATCTGTATATTCCGTTTCACACCCTGTTGTATTCCAACCACCCAGTCCATCTGTGTAATATAGAAAAAGAGATTTTTAAGCAGAGTTAGTCATGCTCAGTCATTTATAGCTCTGCAGCATACAGAATGTGTGAATATGAGCTCAAGTTAGTACAGATTGCAGGGTCATTTAGCAGCATACAAATGATATTTCACACAGGAACACATCTTAAACAGTTGCCTGAGAACCTCAAAACTTGGATGAAAGCCTTTGGTGGAAGGAAGAAATATTTAAAGTCATTTCCATGCCTGCACTAAGAGAAAAAAGAAGGTAAAGAAGAGTCAGCTTGACTAGGCTGCACTGCAGGGTGTGGAAATACAGAAGGAAAGAAATATTTACAGGGCAGAGTGACTGTTTAGATAGCATGTAGCACTGGACAAGCCAGATCATATTTTTGACCCTATTTATGTGGCATGTATGGCATACGCAGAAGCTGTACTTCAAATTTAAAAATAAATAAATAGACAAATAAATAAGTGAAATCTAACATTAATATTAGAGAGGCAATCTCTCCCACGTGGACTGAATTAACCCAACTTGTGGTTATCTTTCTGCATCCATTTACTCTCTGAGCCATATTCAAAGCCTGACCACAGCAAAGTCCTCACTGACTTCCCTAGGGCAACTTTGAAAAGTCATCTGATGTTCCCTTGCATTTCTGCCTTTTTTCTTTGACTAACTCTTCTTATCCATGTGGATGCACTGTCACACATTGCCAGGCATGTATCCCCAGAAGTAACACCAGTTACTGAGATATCAGTGCCAGTGGAAAGCAGCAAAGCAGAAGGGGCCAGATGCAAGGAGGTGGACTCCAAATTTTCAGACAGGATCCAAAGGCTCTGGTGACAGAGTGAGCACAGCAGCTCTGTACATCACACTTACTGTTCTTCAGAAAGTCCCAAAAGACACAGTGCACTGCTGCATCACCCTAAAAGCAGAGAAACAAAAAGAGGTTGTGACATTTATTCAGTACATCTGTGCATTGGCTTGCATCCTGCTTATACTTGGGATTTACAGCTATGGCACTTTGATTTAACTCCCCTCATTCTGGAATGAGGAGTGAGGGGAGCTTGGTCTCTGTGATTTTTGGCTTTTTATGGCACTGCGGGTCTATCGGTTCCTGAAGATGCCTCAGTTCGGTGGCAGTGAGACTGTTGGTCACAGGAAACCATCTGGGATAGCACTGCACTCATCCATGGCACCACAGCCAGCAGAGTCCCCATTCTGCCTTTCCCATTACCAACTGAAATCCTGGGAGTCAGTGGTTTTCCCAGTTTTCCCAATTTCTTCACCTTTTGTTGTCTGTTTAGGCAGAAAAGCTGACAAGTTGTCCAGCTCGGATTGATCCCTATGTCTGATCTCATTGGCTTCACATGATATCTGAGGTGTCCCACCGAATTACTGGTGAAATGCTCAAGTTATGACTAAGACTTACCATGAAAACCTAGATTTCAAATGACAACAACAAAAAATTAATAAAACTCGCAATAAGAAAACCTTTATTTCAGAATTTCATCGTTTCTGTTCTTTCTCTGAAACAAGGTGGAGAAGAAACCTAGGAGAAAATAGAGCTGGCATGTGTGCTACAAGCAGCTGAACAAACTTAAATGAGTATTTAATGCAGCGTTTGCTCTGGGGGACACTCGAGTTTATTACTCATAATGCTGCAGCAAACTTTCCCAAGGCACAGATTCATTTTCCTTTATAATTAATAAAGTTTGATAAGGAGCAGAGTTTACAGGAAGCAGCCTAGCAGATAATCTGTTAAAGACTCGTGATCTGCAGACTGTCAAATATAATTAGGCAGAGAGCCAAAGCTGTAGGTTAGGAGGATAAATCATTAAATATTTAATTAGGATATTTTTTAAAGGTTGAGATAAAAATCCAAGAGGTGCCAGATGGCCTTGTAGAGTAAAAATGACAGAAGAGAAAGGATATGTGGATGAAATTTCTGGTTGTGTGTTATTTGCTAGAATTCCATGTAGAGTCCATATTGCTGTAAAAGTGGCATTTTGAAGCTGTCGATAACTACAACCTTCATCAAATTCATCTTATTGAATATTTTGGTTTTGCCCTCATTTTGCAATGTGTTTGTGTGGAGAGTGGGCCATCAACATTTGGAACACGAAGATGTAATGTAACCCAGTGAACAGTGGGTCGGAGCCGTGCCCGCTGAGCAGATAATGTAAAATAGATTTCAGTTCTGAAACATTGTTTTGGAAGAACACAAACCCAAGTAATTTTGCAAATACCTATGCAGTTTTTGCATTTCTTGAAATGTGCTCCTCAGCGACTGAAGCGATTTGCAGAATTAGAGGCAACCACAGATCGCTGCACTTAAACCCAAGCTGCCATTGTTTCAGCAAATAAATTATTTACTGAAAGAAATTGAGCGGATCAACACAAGGAAATGAGGAAAATGCCCCTTGCTTCTAAGCATGGGTTTACAGTGGAACGTGAGCTTTCCTGACCTGCAGGAGTGGACCCAACCACTGTCAGTCCTTTGGTTGATAGATGCTGGAGAGCTCAGTTGGCAAAATGTTCCAAACTTATCTGTCCCCTTGTCAGCTTATTTGAAGTGTATGTGAGATCATCTTTATTTCAACATGTCTCTGAGTAAATGTACATATCCTACCGTATTTTTGTTGATGTGCTGAAGAGTTACATTCACAGGTTCGTTAAGGTTCTGAATCAGTGAATTTTCAACGCTGGCACTCACGACATAAGTGTTCAGGCTCTCCTTCTGTAAGCTGTCATCCTGCAGCGGGAAAGTGCACAAACAATTCCAAGTCATTCGAGTTACCAGCAATCCTGCCCCTCACTGCTTTTTCAAATGGTCCTTCTTGGAAGCTGCAGTCAGCTTAACGCCACGGGATGCCCGATGGAATTTAACTGCTTGCTACTTAATCAGAATATGCAGTTAGCAGCCAATTCGGGGACAGTCTCCACATCAGCAGAAGCAGAACAGCTTCAGCTGCATCAGCTGGATTGAGAAATCTGCATATCAAAACATCCAATTGCGTATCATTTAGCTCATTATGCAGCAGACACACTTGTGGATGTTTCTTCTGCGTGGAAATCATTGCTCAGCACACTGTATGCTCCGTCGTACCAAAGGAAACACCCCTTTTTAAACTACACTCGTGTCCCAGAGTAAAGAAAACACAGCAAATACCAGAACAGTTCTAAATGGTGCGTGTTGGTGCTGCTGTTGTTTTAATAGAGACAGAAATCTTGAAATTATTTTCATGATTATTGAAATGCGTTGCAGACATTGTTTAAGCAAAAGCTTACATTCAGAGCAGGATGGGGCACATTATATTTTTACAGAACAAAAGCAGCAGATTAACATCGGCCATAGAAAAGGAAGAAAACGTCTGCAGTCTCCAGACACCTCTCAGAGCAATGTCACTGCTGAGAAGGTTTTGCTGCTTGGATGCATTTTCCCTGCAGATGTCTTAGTGCTCCATCAGCCTGATGCTAAATGTGCCCAGAGCAGATCACGCTGCTGGGATTGTGGTTTTGTGCGCATTAAGAACGACCGAAGCGATTGTTACCATGTTTGCATTTGTTAGGAATGATAGTTACCACAAAGAGAGAAGTCGTGCCAAAAAAATTAAACTGGATCTTTGAATACATGTCTGGGTCAGCATGGTTGTCCCCTAAGAACGTCTTCAGTGATTTTGGTAAACGCACCGAGGCCAGGGCATTTTCAAATGGGCTTTCTTGCACACTGATCTGTAGGAAAGAAACGACGTGCTCAGAGCTGCTTTCCCCAGGTCACACACATATACCAGCAGCAGAAAAGGCCTGGATTAGCCAGAGGTCCCTGAGGTGGCAGTTAGTTCTCACCTTGATATCCCCTCTTCGGTCATACGAGGTGACACCAAAGGCCACTCCTTCAAACACACTGGGATCCGGGCGCATCACCAACAAAGCGAAGGACGTGGTTACGACTGACGTGTTCCTTTCTGTGTGAGACAGCTTATAGCCTATCTCCTCTGTTGTCTTCAGGATACTTTATCAACAGCAACAGCAAGAAAAAAAGATATATCTCTTGAAATGTTCTCCTGGCTTCATAATAGCAGTCAGGATCTAATCAGCTAAACGCTTGTGCTCTGATTATGACCACAAGGAGCATTCCCTAGGGCAGAATGGACTATGTCTGGGATAGATGGCATTTTGTTGGGTACAGGGTCAGATGGCTACAAGCAATTGGGTTAGTGTAGAGTCAGAGAATCATAGAATCATTAGATTTCAATCCCAACCCACCTCTGCCATGTCCATAACCATGACCCTCGGTGCCACATACAGAGTATGGAGTACAGAGGGATGATCACCTCCTGCTCCTGCTGGCCACACTATTGCTTATAGAAGCCAGGATGCCACTGGCCTTCTTGGCCACCTGGGCCAAGAGCCAACCTGGGTTGTTCAATGCATGTGTATTAAAAGAGTCAGACTTCTTGTTGGGCCATCCTTGAGGCCATTCAGCAGTATACAAGTAGGGATAATAGCCTACTGGAAATGTGTAAGACAGTTGGCTTTGGCAGACAGAAGGAAAACCTTCCTGTCTTTCGCTCTGGTGCTTATGGAATTAACTTCACACAGTTTGTCCCAGACACAGCAGGACCCCCACAGGATCCTTTTGACCCCAGAGCTGCAAAGTCTGCAGTTAAATTATCTGAGTACCCGAGGTCCAGAATTGCTACTGAGACCTTATGGAAGCAAAATCAGCTCTTGTTGGATGTCATGCCTAGCACATGCCAGGTATCATCAGAGTACTCATTCATATACCCAATATTCTCCTGTAAAAATATTTTCATTTTCATTACAAACTTTATATACCAACTCCATCTCCATAATGGGTCAGGAATCCAGGGTATATATTAGCATTAGATTGTCATCCTTGTCCCTGAAAGCTTACAGTGAATGGAAAGATAGTTGGGAGTAATGGGTATTGCACTTGAAAGAAAAGAGTGTATTTGCGAAGGCAAAGGTGTTCAGCAGCCATCACAGCCCCCACTCCACACACTGCAGTGCGATAGACCTTGAAGAGAGAGAACACATCCAAAAGGACCATGATGCTGCCCAAGGCTTTCTGTCCAGCAGATTTTCTAATCTATTTTTGTCTGCTGGTTCTATTGGAGTTTGGAAAGGCAATGAATGCAGAGTTCTCCAGTACAAACAGCTGAGCTGCTGCACTCTGTGCCCCACCTGGAGCCTAAGGGGAAATCTACTTTTGTGCAGCTGTATTACTTACCTATTGGTCATTTGTCTAACGTTCTGATCCTCTATTTCTTGAAGTAAAATATAGTCCAGTAAAGTCAATATAGCCTCTGCAAGAGTCACACTTAAATCTACAAACTTCACGACATCAGAAATTTTATTTCCAATAACTTCTAGTACTTCCATATCCAGTGTTGCATCCGGCAAGAGATATAAAATATGCTGAATGACATCTTGTGCATTCTCTGGGGAAAGGGGAAAAAAAAGGGAGTACAGGTGATTTGTGTGGCTTCACATCTAGATATATAGCTACATGTATGTACATTAAAGCAAGGGATTAGACTGCACCTCTCCTTTTTCTATGTGGGCTTAATGCTTCTGATCTATTACAAAGTTATGACCCCAAAAGTCAATAAACCCTCAACACGCCAACAAAACTGGCAAAAACTTCAAAGTAAAATCTGAGTATTTCAGGTGGTATTTTAAAGGAGGAAAACAATGTAGTTTTCATAAGAATATAATCACTTGCTTTTGGCTTATAAAGATTACCTGTAAATACTGTTTAACTTTGATCATTTGTGAGTTCAAAATTAAACAAGCCTCTCCCTCTGCCCAAATGCTGCTTTAATTGGCATAGCAGAAAAGCAAATTATGAATGATGTAGTTTAAAAATTTGGTATTTGCCATTCATCATCTCATCATTCTGCTATAATTTTTAATAGTAAGAGAGCTTTACTGCTCCAAGTCAGAGAGACTGTATGTAACTGCAGATATATTTCAGTGAGATCTGCAGAACATTAACTCCTTTTGGTGATAGTACAGGCAGGCAAAATCTGTCTCATTGTTCTCTGGTTACTCACTTAGTTCTACATCTAAGTGTTGGATATGAGACAGTTCTTCAGAGCAATAGCTAGAGAACTTGAATCAATCACAAAATCCATCTACATTAAAAATATTTCAAGATGACCAAGTGAGTAGGATACATATAATAATATGCTACAGCTTCAGTTTTTCTGCTGTCCAACACACACATTATCTAAGTATTATTTTACTTTCATTCACTGTATCATGGAAGAATCCACTGACTTACCCTCTGTTATGTCGACATTATGAAGATCCAGGATATTACTTGGAAGCTCCTCTAGTAATTCACATTCAGTCACATTTGGTTGACTCCAGAAAGATTGCTCAAGATCAGTATTAATTGCACTGAAAAATGAAATGGTGTCTTTTAAGTTACATGAAAAAAATATATATTAATTGATGTTCCCCATATTTCCCATTTAACTAACTAAAATCATAGCATCATAGAGTCATTAATGTTGAAAAGACCAATAAGGTCATTTAGTGTAACCATCAACCAAGGCTGATACTAGGACAGTAGGTTATCAAGTTGGGTATTAGGAAGCGTTCTTTGATGACAAAGAGTGGTGAGGCACTGGCACAGGCTGCCCAGGGAGGTGGTGGCATCACTGTTCCTGGAGGTGTTTAGGGACAGGGTGGATGTAGTACTTGGGGACATGGGATAGTGAGCAATACTGGTGGTGGGTTGATGGTTGGACTTGATGATCTTAGAGGTCTTTTCCAACCTTAATGGTTCTATGGTTCTATGACTCAATGCCTGTGACCACTCTAGACCATGTCACTCAGTGTGTCATCTGTCCTTTTCTTGAACACCTCCAGGAACCACCACCTCCCTGGGCAGCCTGTTCCAATACTTCACCAATTAGCTTAATTTTGAAGATTGATTGCGAGTCAAACCTGACTTAGCACTCATTTAGCACAGTAGGAACAGAGTCCAAATGCCAGAGTGGTTTGAAATGCACCTGGAAGGAGTGATATTCTGCCAGTGGAGGGCACAGTGCCATGAGTGGATGGCACAAATGCTACAGTGCATCTGTTTCCCTTCCCAGCTCAAGCAGACAGTCAGCTTCCTGCTAGGCTGGCTTGCACTTGCTGCAGGTGATGGGTATGACACAGTACTCCCTTTTCCTGCAGCCTATATTCAGCTAGCCATGTATGCTTCCCATCCTTCCTGGCACGGCACTGCTGTGTGGCATTACAGACATCCGTCCGGACTCCATCACACAAAGCTTCATGCTCCCTCCTCTTTGTTATTCAAGAACCAAAATGAGATGTTCTGCTCACTCACCAGCTCCTCCGAGCAGACTGCAGAGGGTTTTTCTTGCAGCTGACCTCTGCTGTGCCAGCTGGACTTGTTTGTGGCCAGGAATAGCTGCCCTTGTATTTGGTCTGTGAAACACTTTCTGGGCAATCTATTAGTACTGAAGACAAAAGACATAAAAGATCTTTTAAAAGATTTTAGTAGTCAGAAAGCAGACTTCCCCACCCTGGGCTTCCGCTTCTGCTGGCACTGAGCTGTTTTTACATCTTTTGTGAGCTGGATGGGAGTATTTCACAAGCTTAATGACTACAAGAAAGCATTTTCCCTAAGTAAAAGTAAGCCTGTGCTTCTGAAACCTTTTCCTTCTTTTGTTTGACAAGGTCAGTTCTCAGGTAAAGTGTTAGCTTCACAGCATCACGAATCATGATTTAACAGCAATACATCCTGCAGGCTTCTCTCATCTATCTGAAGCTGCTTTCACACTGCCCCTTGTTATCCTGTCAATGTCTTTTCCTCCAAGCTTGAAGTTTTGTACTTGACCTTTTAAGTCTTTGATACAAAACGTGTTATTGAATTTCAGGTGCAGTCAGTTATCTCTTATCTCTGGCTTGCTTCTGTATTTTAAGGGCTGATAAAGATTGCTACCAAACCAAAAAGATTACTTGCAGTTTGAGAGTCACTCCAATCAGCGCTGGCATTAAGAGGATGTCTGCAATGGGTTGGCTTTCATTGCAAAGGTGTCTTTGCATTGCATTCTATAGCTTGTGCATCAGATGGGATCTTCCAGGGGTACTTGTAGGAATGTTTTCTAGTCCTAACCTCTCCACGGAGTTTCAATTTGATAAAAAAAACCTGCAGTCAGAATGAGGTTTTAATGAAGTATCACCTATTGGCCTCACAGCCACATCTTCAGGTTCCACATCTAATGACAGCGGTCCATCTTCGTAAGTGTCACTCAGCAACTGTTTTATCTTGAGACTCAGCACTTCTTGTGTTTCATGTGATGTGACCTTTATGATGGCCTTACAAACATAGCTATAGATACAACATGCACACAATCAGTGCCATGATATTAATAACACTTCACTGTTACACCTTACAGTGTTACTGTCTGCAAAAACAGAGTAACACAGAATTATATCGAACTGAATAATTTATGCATGCGTTTTATTCACCATAAGTGCAATCCTACAGCAGATGTCACCAAATACCACTTCTTATCTACATGAGTGCCTTATCACTTGAAATGCATTATGAAGTATGAATTACTGGGAATGCAGGTACAAGAACCTATTTATAGTTTCATGGAATTGCCTCAAAAGGTTTCCTAATCCTGTTATCTTAGCAAAGGAAAATCTCTGTGAAAGTAAGCATTCTTCAACTGCGTTTTAAAGTTCAGAGTGAGCTAGTCACGGAACAATGAGGTCCTTCAGTACTCAGTGTCCAAACAGAGGCAGCAGACACCAAGGCTCCCTGGAAAGCACGGATTTAACCAACTGCTCTCCAGTGGATTACAGTGCTTTCTCTTCAAAACAACAACGTTTGCTGACTTAAGGAGGTTTGGAAAGACCATCCCTTTCTTTTGAGTGCTTCAGACATGGCAGAAAGAACAAAGGAGTGGGACCTTTCAAGTGTTTCCAACTCCTGTTTCTGCAGGGTTGTTTCCCACTCAGCACGGCCCTTGGGGTAACCATTTACAGCCCTTTGAAGCTGATGGGAACTCAGCTCCTTCTGCTCTCCTGGCCTGAAGTCAGAAGGCAATTAGGATTTCCTGCAGAAGAGGTGCAGGATTCATCCTGGCAGACTTCTTGGGCATGGCCCAGCGATGCAGTTTGCCACTTGCTGTCCTGGTTTTGGTGAGGGGCATTGCTCACAGCCAACAGCACAGCACAAACCTCCCAGCTTGCTGTGGAACTATGTCAAAACTCCCAGGATATGGGGTACACAAGGGAAACCTTGGATGCTCAGATACATTTCTCCGAGTTAAGCATTACTGTGATTCTGATTCTACATGTTTTTCTGGTTTATGCAACTAAATGTTCCCCACTTACCCTGAAACTAAAATATCTGAGATGGAGTGTTTATGAGCAGGCTCATAGCAGGAAGCAGGATTTTCTTATTAAATTGGCAGGAACTAGGAAAACATAGTTTATAACCACAGGTCTTACCTTTGTGACATCTGCTTTGTCTTCATCTTTGGTTCACGTAGGACACAAAAAGTTAGAAGCTGGTTAGAATCAGCAGGTGCAAAGGTGATTGGAACAGTAGAAACCCCACGTGTTTGTTAAAATAGAACCTAATGGCTTTAAATGGCATCAGGACCTGTCTGTCTAGACTGGCCTTTGTTTTAGAGTGCTTCTGGGATACATGGAGAAAGAACAGAAGCTCACAGTGCATGGATGCTGACTCATGTGGAGAGCAGAGTAGATCCATATCTGGCATTGCTCAGTCACTGTGCTCACCCAAAGGCTCCTCCAAGGCACACTGACCACAAGGAGTGCTGGGCATGTCCTGCCTTCATCTTACAAAGATTCCAGTGTATATTCAGACACAGTGGCTCTCCAGCCCAGTTATTTACACAGTGTACATTATATTTACTACTTTCTACAGAACACAGTAGTATTAGCATTTAGACCAAGTAACTACAATATCCTCCATGCAAAGATAAGAAAAAGTATGTTCTTAAATCAGAAAATAACCAGTTACATACACGAGTCCTCTTGTACACACTGCTTTGTGGAGAGTTACCCCTGCAACGGAATAGAATAATTATTTGATATTAAGCATATACATATTACATGTCCCATTCTGCTACTGCCCAAGAAGATCTTGTGACCACAAGCCAGACTTTGCAGCATCTGGAATTCAGCACAGGTATACCTGCATAAATCTCTAAATGCTATGGCAGGTACAGATTAAGACAGAAAGCTCTGGATGGATCTGGTTCAAGATCCTGTTTCCTATCCTGTAAGTGATTTACATCCTCACATTTTATAAACGTTTTCTCTGTTAATTTCTTGGAGCTATTTAAACATCTTTGTTTCTGTAAGGCAGTGAAGATGCACAGGTAGCTCCGCCTTTAGCTAGAATGCATTTCATTTTCTGTTTCTCTTCCTAGAGTTTTCAGAATGAGATTCACCTCATGTAAATAATGCCATGTATTACTGAATTACTGCTGTTTGTAAAGCAGGCAGTGATGGATGACATCAGAGAAGAAAGTAGGGAAGCTAAATATGCATAAAATGGTGAATCGCAAAGTCTGTGCGAGTGATGCTTTTATGAATTCAACAGTTGCTAAATATCCCTCTTAGTTGCTCACAGTTTGGAAACAAATGCAGCTGGACTGGTTTCTAAGGCACAAAATAGGTGTCTTGGGAAAAATAACTGGCTCTGCCCATGGCAGGGGGTTGGAAGTGGATGATCTTTAAGGTCCCTTCCCACACAAACTGTTCTGTGGTTCTGTCATTCTACAATTCTAACACCACTGTTTCTGAGCAGGGTCTGCAATACCCTTTTGTTAGGTAGGATAAGAACCACTGTGTGCCTGCTTGTATGATCCAGGCAGCCCACAGAGGTCTGCAGCACAGGTTTCAATTAACATGGCCAAAGATGATTTCTCCATTTGTCGGCAGATATTTTCTTTGTATTGGGCAGGATATTTATCTACAGGTGAAGTGAGCCCAGTAAACAAAACTTGGGTGCTCCAAATGAGCAGTTATATACATTAGGGGACTGGTTTACACTGTTGCCGTGGGACTGGTCATTAGTGAAATGGGTTTTTGGAAACTGTCTCCAATTTCTCTCAAAGGACATAGTGTCAAGGTGACATCAGAGTACTGCTTACCTGACTTTAAAGTTTGTCACAACTAATTCTTCGCCTGCAAATACGACACTGAACTGGAAAGAAAACAGCAACACTTGTTAACCAGTGTTTACCAATGCTTGTTCTAGAACTGCTTGCAAGTTTAAAATTGTCACTGCAATTCTAAATCCCAATGAAAAGGGCTAAAAATATTTGCCAAATGTCAATGCTTTCCCTTCTTTCTGAATTTAATTTTATCCCTTTAAAAATGCGTTGGATAACATGGTTATGAAACGCTGCAATATTGTTACATGGAGACTTATTTCTGTGCTGTCCCATACATTTGCATTCTTTACCAGCTGTCCTCATCATCTGATACCTTCTAGAAATAAATAAGGAGAAAAGAGTGCCACTCACCCAGTTTGCTATAAGCTTCCTTGCATCGTAGTAATCAGGAGCTCTCTCAGTTGTGTAGAAAAGTGAAAAGTTCACCTCAACGCTATAGAAACTGACTGCAGGGAGAGAGCACAGGGAGATGCATCCTGTAGTTGGCACAGATGGGTACCTGAGCTCTGTCCTCATCCCTCCCCTTAGCCATGGTCGTGTTTCCCATTCCCATAGTCACGGAGGATCTGTGGGAAATTCCACCTTCCACACATCTAGATCCACATTACTGCCTCGTACATCTGAGGGCCCAAAGCCACAGCCAAGTTATCACAGTTTAACAAGGACAGTGGTGCACCAATTTTGTTTTTCCCGTGTGCTGAGGACACGTAAGAAGAGATAGCAAGATCTACTGACAAACAGCACCTTGCTCAGCACGACAGCTGAAACATGTGACCAGGTCTTAAACTGTCATGTGTATGGTGTCAGTCGGTGCCACTGATAATCAGGGCAACGTTTAGAACAGTCTCCTTCAGAGAGGCACTTACGTGCAGTGGGGACATCGGTACTGCTGTTTGTAGCCGGTGGCAGTGTAGGAGCTGCTGTGGATGATGCTTCACTTGAACCTGCTGAAAAACAATTGAAAGGTCTGAGAACCCACACAGCACATAGTCCATAGGAGAGAGGCAGTCCCTCAGCAGAGGTCACTGCCACAAAGAGCTGTTGCTGTTCCACTCAGAACAGACCTCTGCAGAGTGAAGGTGAAGGGGGAAAAGATGCCTGTATGTGTTTGTTTGTTTGTTTTCTTTCTCCATTGCTTATGTTGAAGAGCAATTATCTCTCTGTTCCCTTCTTGTTTGCACAACCTGTGCCACCCTTCAGGAAGGGCCATTTGTCAAGCACAGGATGGCCTACAGTAACGAATGGGAAGCAGTGATGTTCATTGACTGATTTGAGATAACCACTGTAAACGCTGCCCGTCCTGCCTGTCATTTGCAAAGTAAAACACTCTGGGAATTTGTTCTTAGCTAATCTTCCTCGGAGTGAATCACCTTGTCAAACCAGGTAGGGCTTTTGCTTTTCACATGCAATCTGCCACCTCCTCAGGCAGACAGGGACAGCATGGTGGTGCTTGCTGCCATGCACTACAGGAAATTGCAGTGAACCGAATCACTGTAGAACATCATGACTTTGGTGATGGAAGAAAAGCATGATCACAACGTTTTGCATAGAGGTACAGATATCTTGCCACGCTGATGATCTGTGCTTTTTCTTCATTCACACGACTATCAGACTTGACATGCTAGCTCTGACTATGAGAAATAAACTTAACACATGAGTGCAAAGCTCAATATCTATGAATAAGGAACGTGCTCAGAAATAGGTAGGATAAAGCCATGCTTTGTCAACCACTGGTTTCTCTGCTGTAGTTTGATGTAAGAAGAGTCACCTGTAACTAAAATAATAACAAGCTCATCTCTGACCAGTTTAAATCAATAGCAACACATCCATGGACAATAACAGGAACAAGGACTCTAAAACGTGAAGAAAGTCTCCTATTTTTTATCCCAAATGTCTTCAGATTATTTAGAAAGATTTATATTGGATGCAAGGAAGAATTATTTTATGATAAGGGCAGTGAGGCACTGGCACAAGTTGCCCAGAGAGGTGGTGGTGCCCCATCCCTGCAGACAACCGAGGTCAGGCTGGATGGGCTCTGAGCTCCTGAAAGAGCTGTGGGTGTTCCTGTTCAGTGCAAAGAGTTAGATCAGATGGCCTTCAAGGATCCTTTCCAACTGCAACGATTCTGTGTTTCTATGATTCTTTTTTTTTTTTTTGAAGTTGAAAGGACACCTGAAGTCAAAACATCCTTCTGAAGAGGCACAAGACACAAGCCATCTTTTCCCATGAACCTTGATGAATCATAGATTATAATTCGGGCAGCTCTTCTCTTTACTCAGGCCTCTTCCTTCTGAGATAGCACTGTGTGTTGAAAATAGGAGGATTAGTTTACCTCCCTTCATTCTTCCACAACAACTCGAGCCATTCCAGGAGCAAGCTGCCACATTGCCATTTCAAACCAGCAGCTTGTGGTTGTTCAGGGAGCTGATCTGACACCGTGGCTATGTGCTGGTACTTTGTTTGCAAAGATCCACGGGCTCAAAACATTGAGCTGCAAGACAGCCCGAGGTACTCAGTGCACAGCACTCCTTCCGATGGACACTAACACTGTTTGACACTTGCAGAAAGCAAGAAACCAGAAATGTGTTCTAAAGTGACAACAAAACCCTGGAGATGAAGAAAAGCCAAGCCCCAGCAGAAAAGCCAAGGACCTGAAGCTGAAAATGTGTGCTTTGCCCTCCAGTTCCCACACACCCAGACCCCCACTCCCACCCCCAGAGCACAGCAGCCAGGATCTGACCCCTGGGGCTGTGCAGAGCCCGGGGTCCTGCAGCATCCCTCATCCCTTTAACACCATGACATAAGCTTCTGGTGGAAGCATGTGCCTTCCCATGAGGTGAAGCTGCGAGCACAGGCTCTCTGGGCCCTGCTATGACACCCTGCACAATTAATCCCTGGTTTCAAGCTGTCAGAAACAGTGGAAGAAAGTGCATGTTTTGTTAGAAGCTTTTGTAATAATTCCAATTTGAAAGAAAGTGGGATGAGAATGCAGAAGGGCCAGTGCTGTGCAGATATGCCTTGCCATTGGAACAAATTAGTTTTGCTTTCCTACCAGGAATACAGACATGATATTAGACTATGATTAGCCAAGCCGTAAGTCAAGCAATTTGTAAGCCTGGGGCTCAGCCTGTCCTCCTGGTTCTCTGCAGATAGGAGTCTGCAGGCAGCCGTGATTGCAGGCTCCATTCCCCTCTTGTTGTTACAGTACAATTTAAAACCCATTGCCTCAGGGGTGATGTATGATATCACCCAGTGTCAACCAGGATGAATCAGAAAAATCTGCCAGGCTAAAACATACAGAAATGGCTGAACAAAATCCAAACCCATTCTAATTGGGAGTGCAGTTTCCATCTCCTGGCAAATGAAGCATAATTACAACTTCACAGGTTCCAATTTCTTTCTTTCTCTCCCATTATCACCTGAAGAAAAAAAAATCTGTTTATTCTCCCATGTCAGGGACTATTGCCAGCAGGCACGTGTGGGACCAGCCACCTGCATCCTGCAACCTCATTAATTAATGTGCTGTAATTCCCTTCACGAAATGGGGACTAAGGAGTGACAACAGGAGGAGAACTCAAGCGAGAAAAATACTGTACCATAACATTTTTAAAGTCCTGAGTTTCAATTTGAGAATTTAATAGACAGTTTATTTGGCATCCTGCAAACATGCTTGATTTCCATTAGAAGAAGTGGTAAAATTTAGATCAACTACTAAGCAAACTGTAATAAATGTATTGCTATATTACCAGCAGTCATTTTCATACATTGAATATTCATCTCTCTCCCAGATTATTTAAAATCAAGAAGAGAATTAGAAATCAGTGTGTGGGTGAGGCAGGTGGAGGAGGAGATGAAGGCTGAGTCAGAGGATGAGAACAGACAATTTTACTTCGACGCCTTCAGCGGAGGCTCAGTTGAGCTGGGAAAGCAAAGGATCACTGTCAAGAACACCAAGAAAAAAAACCAAAGGCTGAACAATAACCTTACTCCTCTACCAAGCAAAGCAGCATGATGGCTGGTGTAACTATAGCACTCACAGCATTCAGCAAACCATCATAAGGCTGCTTCCTTCTGGATTCATGTGAGCAGTTTCACTTGCTTTGCCTAAACGAGCCCCAAATTTATGTGGGATTTCCTAAACCAAGCAGGCCACACAACTTTCCAGCACAACTGTATAAACTGTGTACTACTGTGGAGAACCAAACCCTGCAGACTGAAGTGGTGCCCAAGTACATAAACACAAGAAGCAAACCTTGCAGCTAGTAATTGTCATAGGGCATCAGTAATGAGTTGTGTCAGTAGCATCAAAATGACTCTTCACCGTGACTTCTCATTGTGTGGCAACACCTTGGCACAACTATTGTACACTTATTTCAGACATTCTGACGTAGACTTAATACATACAGCCCCACGAGGACAACAAAAGGAGATCCTGCCCCTGTCTGACACACAGGACTGAATCATGGTGTGTGTCTTATCACACTTAGGGACATGGTGCCTAAGGACATGGTTTAGTGGGCAATACTGGTGTCAGGTGGATGGTTGGACTAGGTGATCTTAGAGGACTTCCCAATCTTAATGATTCTACAATCACTCACTGCTGTCTGTACCACTCCCTGTTACTGACATCTAGTTTATTGCCATTTTCTCCCTGTGCAGTTAATTAAAGTAAGCAGTAGATTTATAGTAGAAGCAAAGGTCTTGCTAAGATCTGACACATACCTCATACCTGATTAAATTGTATGTACATGGGATGTCACTATAGTCATCTCAGCTACTGCTTTTGGGAAAAATTCAGATTCCAACAGCCCTTCTCCAGATGGGAGATCTCTATGCAGTAGTTTGTGGCACCAAGGCAGGACTAGTGCAGTGCCTTGTAGCTTAGCTCATCCCTTGTGAGACATGCAGCCCCTTGTCAGTGAAACAGAACTGCTGGTGAGGTGAGGAGCCGAGGCAGATGGGAAGGTAGTGATTTGCAGGTGTTACTCGTGCCTCTTTTCTTTGCTGCAAAACAAAGGGGTGTGTAAGGAGACAGGTGGGTGAAATCCCTGTGAGCAAAGGTCTCAGAAGCAGTTATTTGTCTTTGTTGCTCTTAGAATTTCCTTGGCTCTCACTTTGATGAACTTGAAGCAGAAGCAGAAGTGCATGAGGAGCTGAGGGACGGTCCTCAGGTGCTGCACTTGACTGCACTGCTGGATGGAAAGCTCCTTGGGTTCTCAAACTGGGCACCAACACTGAGCAATTCGTTACAACTGTACCTCTGCCCTCCCTGTGAAACCATCATCCCACAGAGGGAGAGGAACGATGCATACTCTGCTATTGTGGAGCACCGAAATATCATGGCATGCCATTACCTCAATTAGTCAATCTGTCAACAGTCAGACTCTGTGTGCATGGTCCCCAGCAATGCACGAGCCCAAAGGAGAGAAAATATCAGAGAGACTCACCGCAGCGGAGGTGATGGCCAGCAGTGGGACGGATGTTGCTCAAGTCCCAGTACTCTTCCCTCCAGCTGACAACATTGCCCATGGAGCAGCCCAGCAGCTCCTGCTGACTCAACACGTGGTCCCACATTTGGAAATAGTACAGGCTGCCAATGAAGCTGTTGCTCACTCGTACAATAAAGCCATCCTTTCTTTGATGCAGGTGACCCAGCACCAGGCTTCCATTGGGCTTCAGGCACTCAGTGCTGTTTATGTCTTCACTGTACACCAGGTTACCATTACAGTAGACTTCCAGCAGTTGCTTGCTGGTGTCCCACAAGCAGCACACACTATACCATGTTAAAAGTGCTAAATCAATCTCAATGTCTCGGCTGGTGCCAAAAAGATACACCCTCAAATGCTTGTTTTCTCCAGAGAGTCCAAGCTCTAAGTCATTTATTTCAGTGGAATTGTTGTTAGCATCATAGGAAAATGCTGTCCAGGAGCTGAGGTTGACCTTTCGGTTCAGATCGATGCACATTGTGAACTGACATAGCTGGGGGATGCTGTGGTTGACCAGAGACACATACTTATCATTCCTTCCCAGTAAATACAGTACTTTTCCCTGCAGAGAACGTGTTTCTGTAAGGAAGAAAAAAAGTATTAAGTGAAGGAGGAAGTGTTTATTTCAAAGAAAAAAACCTGCAATGTGACCTCATCCAGAGACTTTCCTGGAAGACAATAAAAACATTTAAAGCTTATTCTTTTTCTGGTTTCTGCTGCCTTTGAAATGAAATTCTGAGACCACCTACACTACTAGCAAAGAGGAGTTTGATTCCACAAAGGAAACGTTGAAGTCCTCAAGACATGCCCAATAGGAACCAGCACAGAACTCAGGTCCAGAGTCGACCTAGTCCAATTTGTGTATGGGTGTTCAGTGCAAAGGTCTTGGTTCAGCTCCGGGAAGAGTTCTTTGTAGGTTTGGCTCCCAGAGGCAAATGTGACCCCTGATCTTCATTTTAGGGTTTCTGCTAATATTACAAACAATAAGGGCTGTCTTTTTTTCGAGCTTTGGAAAGTTTCTTCGGCAGCTTTTTCCCTTCCACCAACTCCATCTTCACCCCAGCCATGTCCTTCTGTAGGGAGTCCATGTGCAGCACCAGGGTGGGGAGATCTGATCATACTCTGTAACTCAGATCACTCCTGTGCAGGAGATCCGTGTCTTCAACTTGTCACTATGCCAGCACATGGACATATGCTTCACTACTGTAGGATTTACTTCCTCTAGATAAGATCTGCCATTACGTTGAGCCTCTTACAATTCTATCTATGGGTTGCTTTTACAGCACTTTCCCCAAATGAGCTTAAGTCATTCCCAGACATCACTGCCTGCCTGCCATGCAAACCAGCTATTGTCACCCCTGGCCAATAAATCCCAGAGACTGCCTGCACTTCTAATAAAAGTTAGGCGTGTCCTTGGCTGCCAAAGTAGCTGAAAGTGGGAAATGACCCACACAGTCTAAGCACCTGTAGGTAGTTAAAAGTTGTGTACAGCTGTCCTGGTGTACCCTTGTGCCCTCAAGAAATAAAGAGGACTTTTCTCCTTACACATAATAACACTACTGTCTTTCACATTTTTCTTACTTCCAAAATCAGCTCCACTGAGTGCATCAGTGTTCAGATGGAGCACACACCACCACATCCTGGTCTTGTTTCCATCTCTGTGATGCCAGTAAGCTCTCTTTGTTTGCAGCCCTGACACACAAACTTACAAAGCACATCACCACTGCTGGAACCGTAGGAGACCCACAGCAGTGCTTCAGGGGGTGCAGTGTGGTGGCAGGCAGCTCCTCAAGCACAGCTGAAGCACTGAGAAATTCACCTGGGCTCAAGAAAACACAACAACACTCTTCAGATGCACTTTCCAGCAGCTGCAGAGCCCCAGAGGTTGAGGAACCGGATCCCCTGGGTTTGCCCAAGAGAAGGGCATTGCTCTGGGGGTGTGAGGTGGCAGAGCTGGCACCAACAGCTGACCGGAGGACCACTGTCCCCTGGCTGACAAGTCAGACTTTCAGGGGGCAGCCCTGCTTCTGTCTGATAGCAGACACAATAGGAGCCTCTACCCAAAGCTGAAAGTGGCACTGTTTGGCAAGCCCTGACCATTAATCCAGCTTCACACTATGGAGGTTTTACTTGGAAAGCAGTCATCTGTTCTTCGACTGCACCTTGTGCTGGGAGTGACCCTGGCGCAACATTTCAGAGCCATGAATTATCTCTATGCCCCTTATTACTCTTCAGGAAAAGTCAAAGAAAGAAATACAAAAACCAATATGGAGCTGATTGCTGGTTTTATCTATGGTGGAGTGAAAGGGCACTGAGTGAGTTCATAAAGCACTGCGGACCGTGGTTGACTCAGCAGCTGAATTATTACTGGGGAAATAAAACCAAAAAAAGGAAAAAAGGAAAAAAAAAAAAAAAAGAAAGAAGTATCTTATCTGTGTGTGCACCAAGCCAACACTGCTGGGCTGTGGGGTTGCTCTGGGTGTGCAACGGTGAGTCCTATGGGAATTACCTGCAAGGAGGAACAGTCCTGCAACAACCACCAAGATGCGAAGAGCCTTGTCTGTGGGGGGCTCGCCAGGGGCACGCGTGGACCTCTTCATTCTTCAGGCATGTTCTGAAAGAGAGATGTCAGCTCTCACTCGTGCTTGGCTGAGGCACTCAGGCTGCTTTCTGCAGGCTGCTTGCAGCACACGAGTCCAGGAGGTCACACTCGCTGTGAGTGAGCTGAGTTACCGGAGCAATGCTCTGTGCAAACCCTCTGGTTTGTGAAAGAGATGAGTTAGTGATCCCCACTGAAATCACTGCGTCCAACCCCTGGCTCTGCACAGCACCACCCAAAATCAGACCATCCACTGGGGTCACCTGGCTTAGCACTAAGTGCATCCCTTGCCCGGGGTTTCCTGCCATGGGTTACACTGTCTGACCACTGTAAAATAAACGTCAGAAAATGATTTTTATAAAACCCAAACAAACCAAACCTGACTTAATAACAACGTTCTGATTTTCCTTTTGAGAGTGCACTTTACAACACTTAAAGTTAGGAAATTGCACTCAGCTTTCAATTTACTGCTGTCACAGCAGCTTTTACAATAATATTTAAGAAACAAATCACCGTGCTCCCAGCACTTCCACAGAAGTTCCTACACATTGCTGGAGCTTCATACTTTCTCCTTAAAAACATCACGGTCTTTAAAAGATGCTGCTCCAAAACTCACCTCCCCACGTGGCACAGAAATCCAGGAAGGTTTTGCCAAGTGCTCCACACGGCTTCTTCTGCCAGATGCCAAAGCACAGATGAAGAGGGAAATGCAGAGAAAATCAGGTGGGAGTTTGTGATGTTTTCTGTGGGTCAGGCAATGGAAAGCGAGAGATTTCTGTTCCAAAAGAGCATTTCTCAGGTACTGGAAAACTTGCTGTGACAACAGATCTTCCCTCCCGACATTCTCCTTTATTACTCCAGCAACGATTTGTTGACTTTTGCAATAACATTTAAGAAACAAATCATGCTTCAGTCTGCAGTACGTCACGGGCTGTATTAAGTTTTGTTCAGAGCAAAGTCCAGAACATGTAGCACTATAAAACACAAACCAGAAAGAAGGAGCTGAAGGGCTGCCCTTGTTCCTCATTCCAAAGCAGCTGCAGTGAAGAGCATTTGTTTTTATTTTCCCACAGCAGCTGTCCAGCTGTAGTGGGTAACTCTGCAATGTAAAGATGATCTGTCCCCTTTTTCCTATTGCAACAGCATTAACCAGGCATGGCTTAGTTCAAAAAATGTGAAATACTGCTCGCTGCTGAGGGAGATTGAGTGAGCTGGGACTGAGCAGGGAGAGGCACCAGGACCATTTCGGGTCAGAAGTGACCTGGGATGCTTTAGAAGAGGACACATGACTCAAAGTGGAAAAGCATTCTGCTTTAGGAATACAGTGACACAAACAGAAGCAGAAAGTGGCCATGAACACCAAACGTGTTGAGACTCATTGGGACTGTTAGGCTAAAAAGGAGTTTTACTGCACTTTGGATGTGTGAAGATTTTTGCCAGAAGGTTGCTATGGTGACTTTTCAGTTCTTCCAAACCTCTGCTTATTGCGATTACACTGCAAAGCCTGAGAGCTGGGAATCTTTGATTCTCTGGGTGAGGAATGTGGGTGACTGACTCTTTGAGATGTGTTCAACCAGCCATGTTTACTATCAAGAAAGCAAAGATATTCATATTCTTGTGCCTTCAGCAACTGCTTACAGTTGCTGTTAAACATTCAGGTTGCATCAGCTGCCATTCTCCTGAGACCTTCTTGAATTGTCTTTACCTGAAAGGCTGCTTTTTCAGAGCATCCCATCGTGCACCAGCTGAGGTTGTTTAGAGGATCATAGAATCACAGAATTACTAAGGTTGGAAAAGACTTTCAAGATCATCAATCCAAAGCCAACACACCCCCACCATGCCCATAGCCATGTTCCTCAGTGCAACACCCCTATAATCCTGGAACACCTGCAGGGTCGGTGATCCCACCACCCCAGGAAGCCTGTGCTGATTGATCACCACTCCTTCTGAGAAGTCTTTCCTAATACCCAACCTGAACCTCTCCTGGAGCAAATTAAAGCCATTACCTCTTGTCCTACCAGCTGGACTGAGCTTTCTTTGCAATGTTAGACATATATATTTAGTCCATAAAGTACATATGCCAAAGTATTTTTGGATTTCCTCAGCTTTTGTTGTTTGCTTCAGTTGCCATTGGCTGAATGCTGAAAGCACAGAGACTGTGCAGATATCCCCAACGTTTTACCATCAACAGTCCTCCCCAGTTATCATAGAACTGCAGAACCACAGAACCAAAGAACCATAGAATCATAGGATCATAGAACCATAGACTCTCAGAACCGTGGTCTGGCCTTTGGGCACTGCCCTGCATGGCAACAGCAGGAACATGGGCTGTACATAACATGTTCCTCATAAACCGTAATCCTTCACATTTTGTTGCAGAAGATTAGATTAGTTCACTAAGTGAGGGTGGGAAGGAAAAGATAAGCAATGTGTTTATCTTCTCTTTTTTTTTTTTTTTCATTTCTTTTTCAATTCAAAGCTCTAAGAAAAGCTTTTTGATTTATTGAGTCCTGTTGGAGGCATGTCAGAAATCCGGGTAAGATCTCCATGAATTTGTAGGTATTTAAGAAGTATGGCTGTATGAACACAACCAGACTTTGGGAGCTATTTGGGTCCTTTGCTACAGGCTGATTTTAGAACTGCACACCGTTCTGGTTCTGTTGAAATACCCCAAGCAGGTGTTTTTAGAAGCAAAAATCCAAAGTTTCTAAGTTCGGTCTTACATTTTTTTTTAATTATACTTTTAAAATTCAAATTGGAACAAATACTTGTGACGTGAAATAGTGTGTTCTGAAGGACGTGTTCCTTTCTCTTCCTCAGTTATGTTTCCATCCAAGAAGTAGGAGGATTTTTACCAAAGTGAAAATCCCACTCCTCCTGGAGCAGCAGCAGTGACAGAACAGCCAACATTCTGCACCTTGCTTCTTGCATGCTGTGCCATCATCTCACATCTCCTTTCTGCGCAGCAGAAGCACGGAGTAAGCTTGCAGAACATGACACCCAGCAGGACCACTGCCACTTCCATTCACTGCTGCTGTGCCACAGTGCTGCTGGTTGGGCAGAGTTCCCTGAGTCTTTTCAGTGTGCATCTGCTCATCCTGCATTGGGCAACATAAAACCCAAGGTGATTCCCTGCTTGCATGCAGCTCATTGCGTGCAGTCACTGTGATGCTACAAGCACCAGGTGTTACAGCTGAGCATGGGACACAGCTGCCTGCGTGGACTCTCCTGTACCCACACCTCAGAATCATCTGTTTGCACACCTTTAGAGTATTTTGCTGTCTGACTACAAAAGACACAGTGTAGGAAGGGTGTCTGGACATCATTTTGCAGCTCTAAGGACAACACACTGGGTCTTGCTCCACCTCTGATATGCTCACAGATCCTGGAGCAGGGGATAGCCACTGGTGTCAGACAGTGCTCGGGGCTGTCACTCTCTCTCCTGCAAACCTGGTCCCATAAATTTGTCCCTGGAGGGTTTCAAGGATAGATGTGGCACTGATGGACATGGCATAGAGGGCATGGTGTTGATGGTTGGGCTTGATGACCTTTTCCACCCTTAATGATTCTATGATTCTGAGAAGCTCTCAGCAGCACCTAACAGATGTTCCTTGATCCATCCCCTGCTTTTTCTGTTACAACCACAGCACATAATCTCTTAATGCTGGGATGGAAAATGCCATGCCCACCTCTGCTCCACTCCCCAGCTTAATGGCACTGGAGTGAGTGCAGCGTGGAGGCTTACATAAATGACAATGCTAATCTCAGAACTGATTTTATTAGTAGCACCGTCTCTTAGTCCTCTGCAGTTATGGATTACGAAAATTGCCTTGAAAGTAATTTGACATGATTAGACTTTGGAACAGGACCATTATGGCTTGAGTAGTTCATGCTTTAGAGTCACCTTGGGGGACATCTGTGCAGTGAAGGGAAGGAAAGTTGCAGTAGAGATGAGAGACTGTGGTGGGATTGCAAAAGAGAAAGGGACCTGTAGCATAAAACATTACACGAAATAAAGAAATATATCACAGAAATAACCTGCTTAAGCCCATCCTGTCTCCCCACCTAGTCTGCTCTGAAAACAGCAACTCGGATGTCTGGCTCTGCATGAGCTGATTATCCACTAAAAAATCCCCAAACCCAAATTTAATTAAAATCATCCCAAGGTGCTGCAGAGCTCTGTGACTTTCCACTTCGGCTTGAGGAACACGAAGAGTGGGTCCTTATACTGAGGGCTCAGCCTCACTACAGCTCCCAGTGGGCGAGCACAGCAAATAGACCACAAACAGCACTACAGTCACACGCCAGAAAGGTACACACGTGGGCTACCAATGCACCTTTAACTTTACTGGAGGAAATCTTTTTCTGGAATTTCGTTTCTCTTTTATTCTGAACAACTTCTTATGCTCCCTTTGCCACAGCCGCACTCGTGTCACAGCCACGACAAGGCACAAAGGTCCGGGGGGTACTGGGTGCTGTCCTGGCTCCTACAAAACCAGAGACAAACACCTACTTGGTCGAGGAGGACCCCACTGATCACCGCTCGCCTGAACGATGCACGCCGTGTGCCGGCGCCGCTGGAGGTCACTGTTGTCCCACTCAAGCTCTGATGCTCCTGGGCTCACAGCAGGTGGGTCCTGCGAGGAAAACGCTGTCATCGAGGCAAGAGGAAAAGGACGAGGAGAAGAAAGCTGCTTAATTTTCCAAAGCAGCGTTCAAAAGGAAGAGCAGGATTGCAAGAAGCAGGGAGGGAGTTTTGTCCTCGGTTCGGTGCTCCCTAAGAGTGATGTGGGCATGGCTCTTCGGGGCTCACGGCAACGTGAGACTGCCTCTACTCAACATGCTGCATCCAGACCCCAGGCACGTGGGCAATGCAGCAACAAAACCAACCACGAGTAACATCCAGAGGCTAATCATTTCCACTGACATTCTTCTTTAGCCAGAAAGTAATCAGCTGGCATCACCTGGCCTCGGAAATCTCTTGAAGTTACCTTTAGAGCCATTTGTGTCAGTGGCATGAGATCAGCAAAATGACCAACCAGAGATCTGGCCTTTAACATCGACCCCTTCCTCAGCCAAATCTTAGTGATGTTCATGGACATCTCATGAAATAGTTGTTCTCACCTGAACCAAACACCACTAGACAGACAGAGCTCAGAAGGAGAGACCTCCACGGTGGTGGAGCAAAGGGGGCTTCCTTCAAGTTACCGAGATAAACATTTTGGCTCTTTCACGCCTGGTGGCTGTGCTTTCAGTAAAAGGATCCCCTGCTCCTAATCTTGTATGTGACCATTTCTTTGGAAACACATCCCAGACCCACTCACTGGCTGCTCCTTCCCATCTGCAACCCAAATCAGCCAAAATATCCCAGGCAGTCAGTGGGGCTGAGAAGAGACGCAAGGAACAGGAGGAGGAAACCTTGCTCCAGAATGGTCCAGGGGATGGGTGGCTGCAGATGTGGAGGAGAGGAGAGCACATCCTGGGCACTGCTGCACCCAGCGGGAGCGGAGTGGCTGAACTATGCCAGCTATTCTGCGAGGAAAGCACAGATGACGCAGAAACTCAAATAGATAAGTGCCATAGCCAAGATTTTTTCCACAGCCCAAATTCAGTGTGTCACTTCATTGCTGTTTTTCTCATTCCTGCGGCTGGGGAATTTCTTAAAGTGATCATAACACACTCACTAGACGTGAACCCAAACCCTGCAAAAGCTTAGAGATGAAGCATACAAGGGGGAGATTCATATCCCATGATATCAGTTCCTCCCTCTGCTTGCACGTGGTCAGGATTTAGCCCTGGGTGTGCATTTAGGGACCCAACAAGAGGATATGGCACCAGCTGGCAGCACCACACGGTCCCAGCAGCACTTGGTGTTCCCCAGACAGACTGACATGGAAAGGCCCATAACACACCTCACAAGCCATGATTTATTACTAGTTGTATGGTTTTTTTTTCTTCTATTCCTGAGCAATGCCAGGAGTCTTTTTACTTAGTCTCTTACCAAAGAGAAATGTATTTTACCCATTA
Source organism: Odontophorus gujanensis (assembly GCA_013399175.1). Taxonomy (NCBI): domain Eukaryota; kingdom Metazoa; phylum Chordata; class Aves; order Galliformes; family Odontophoridae; genus Odontophorus; species Odontophorus gujanensis. Next base: position 298,540 of record VXAB01006122.1, on the reverse strand, counting down.
ATTCTGCACACTAAACGTGAGTGGGAGGAAAAGCAATTCTTTTCTCTCCATTCTAGGTAGTTAACTGTTTGCAGCTGGTGAGAAGGCAAAAGCTTCCTGCAGAGGAAGATCCTGATGGATGGAAACATGGCTCTAGAGCTGCCGTGAAGGAGCAGCCCTGCTCCCTTCCCCATAAGCACAGCCACACTCACATCAGTGCTTGCTGAGGGTAAATCCAGGTTTGTCCCACGGCTCTGCCTCTGTGTCTATGGTGACTGTCTGCTTTATCACTGCCAGGCAGGCAAACCTCAGGGAGTTTGGCAGTTTTATCCGGACCCATTTATTCTAAGAGCATCCTTGTGCCATCTGCAGAAAACTTTGATTGGGAATTCTGTAAGGCTCCCTTTAACTCTTTTAATTCCTCTGTAAATAAGCAATGGCCTTCACTTAGCAACCGCCTGACTCATTTCCTTTCCGAGCAATCCCCCGGGGTTCATTCTGCTTTACTTCCTCTTCACAATTTCTGCATCTTCTGATATTTCTTTCCTTTTTTAGCTGAGGCAAAGCAGTTAAAAATAACGACAGGATTGCAGTGCATGTTTGTAAAATCAATACCACCCCACTCGAGATCTTCCCAATCCCTTTCTTTGATTAATTCCACTTTCTGTTGTGTAATTGCCATTAAGACTTGAGAAAGGACATGTTTTACTAGTCCTAAACATTTTCTTTATATACATATTAACTGCTTTGGTACAATTCATATCTACGTTCTGAAATGTTCCTGAAATAACATTGGTGTTAATGGCCTTGTGAGATAGAAAAACCCCACATGAGAGATGAAAGCTTTTTGCTGTCTTGCTCTTTTCACCATATGCCTGAGGGGTACATGGATTTTTGATGCACTCTTCTGTACTATCTAAACCTGTCCTAATACTCCCAATAGAGTTATCTTTTGCTGTGCAAGGATACTGAAGTTTGGACACACAGAACCCCAAACCACACACAGAAACGAGCCATGGCTTGAAGCAGTCTCCAGCTCCTGGGCACATCTCAGCCCAGGTTTGAGTCCTGTGGGATGGATTTACTCTCGCAGAAGCCAAGCCTCCACCCCCCAGAACATTATGTCTGAGTAATGAAATGAATCAGAATGCAGAGTACAGCTTTGTGCTTGTGCCACTTTTCTCTGGAAATGAACTGTCTGTCAGAAGACCGGCAAGCAGGCACGAGTAGTTCTCTCTTTATTTCTGCAGGTGGCACCAGGCATTTAGTTCTGAGACATACTTTCTTTTTTAAAGTGATTCTGAATATCTAAAAGCTGATCCCTAGGCTATTCTCCCAGCCCTTACCATCTCAACCTGAATGCCAGAACAATTCACAGTGCAGGCAATGGAGTTTGATTTGATTCCCATCCGTCAGTCCTGGTGCCATCAGATACATCTCTCTGCTGCATTTCTGCCACCAGCATCTGAGTGCAATCATAGCACTTCCAGGAATTTCCCCTCTGTCCTGACCACAGCACAAACCCAGGTCCTCCTGGGCACTACTTCTTTCAGCCAGCCCCTCCTCCTCCTTTCCCAGCATGAAGCCCCCAATCGTGTACTATTGGAGACAATGGGAATTTGTCTTTGAAGCCAACAGAAGGAAGACTGAGTCTCATCTCTTTGTTCTGCACCAAATCTAATGCCTACTTTAGGTGTCTTTTACAACTTCATCTTGCTCATTCAGTTTTTCAAACTTTCATCTTTTTCTTAGTTCCAAGAGCTTTTCCCAGCCCTCGTTCCTCCTCTTGCTGCTCTCTGGGAGAAGACGTCGCCAACCAGCCCTCCATCCCCAGCTCCACGTCCTACCCACACCTTGCACCATCCATCCACCTCGCTGGAGCACCGTCCCACCATTTGCAGGGTCAGATTCTGCTTATTTAATGCAGCTAGCCACCAGGACTGTGTCACCCAAGTAATGTCAGGAAAGAGGCAGTGGGATCACCTGGCCAAGCACTCGCTTCTTTCAGCACCAGAGCATCCTGCTCCATGACAGCTCTGCCCCATCTACAGAGATCTGGCGAACCACTGAAAGAGCCAGCACTAAAAGAAGGCCCTGCTGAAGAAATGTAAACTAAGCATCCTCATTCCTAACCACTCACAGTGGCTGCAGAACTTCTGTGCCACGGTAACAGTTCTCAGATTTGCAAATTGTCAGCTCCCCCAGGGTTAGCCTGGGTGCTTTGAGTTTTCAGGGCTCAGCTGGGGATTAGCACTCCGTGCCAGTTCCCTTTTTGGGGATGGCCTGACTCACTGCATCAGGTCAGAGTTGGATTGCATTTCACTGCAGCCTTTTGGAGCTGTTACTCTATCTTCAGCCAAACATATCTGCCATACTCATGTGCAAAGGAGAGAAAGAAGGCTTAGGGGCCCGAGCCCCCAAATGTCATGACTCATTAATTTAGCAACACGTTTTATTCACCGCTGATTGGTGAGCAAAATAAGGAAGTCAGCTTCACCCCTGACTCCTGCATTTCAAAATAAACAAACTCATACAGTACTGCACAGTCACACACACAGAAACCATGAGCTCCAGGGCTGGAAATAATGGGAAACAAATGATGCTATACCTGTCCTATCCTCCTCCTCACCCTGCTCCACAAAGCAAACAGAACACAAAGACTGGCTGGCATACTACATCCTTCACCGTCCCATTTGGCAGCTACCTGTGTTATATGTGATTTCTTCATTGAGCTCTCCATGTACTCAAGGTACGTGGCACACAACCAGTTTAAAACTAATGGAGATTTTCCCTTATTTCCTTGCACTTCTGGGGACACAAAGTTATGGATTATTTCATTCTTGGAGCATCTCTGGCCTACAGCAGTGTGCTGCTGTACTTGTATAATACGCTATAGAAATGTTATACTTAAAAGATAGATGGTATCTTATAGTCTCAAACCATGAACTAATTGAGGTTCGTGGCATCACTTTCAAGCAGATAAGGAACTACCACTGGAAAGTAAGTAGCAGCCAACACTTATTACACCGAGGTCTCAGCTGGAGGAGTTATTTTTCCAGGTATGGGATGGCGAGATAACTGAGTTTGTTCAGATGTCACAGTGCAGTGATAGTGAGTAAATGCCAGTATTCAGATGGAAATTTCAAACTGAAACCTCCCACCCCCACACCCCATGCCAGCAAAATTTGCACAGCTCCAGTGCTGCTCATGCAGGGTTTGTCACAGTTTCTTTTCACACAAGCTACGCAGCCTCAACACTGCAGGAGTCAGGGGGTGCAGGCTGCCTGAAAGCACTGCCCCTGGGGTTCCCCTAACAGCACATGAGGCTGAAAACCTGGCGGGCTGAGCATGCTGCTGTCATACCAAGAATAACCCATAGAGCTGGTGGATGGAAGCACCACACATGCTCATGCTGAAGCATGAGGCACTTCTTTCATTTCCTGTAGCAGTGCAAACTTCAAAGGGACTCTGTGTGAGCTGCCTGCTTTCATTCAGTGCTAAGAAGTACTGAAATTGGGTATTTCATGTAACAAGGCAGGTACTGCATCACCACAACTTACAGCAGACTCTTTAGGCCTCGTCAGACTTCTCTCCCGTTTTCTTCTTCACTGGACAAATCATCAACCTCAACCACAGGCTTGTAGCAGAGTTCATACACACACGGGTATTATCACACTGTGTTCAAAGTAATTTACATCAGACCACTTACCACAGGACTTCAAACCACTTGGGGCTCACCACTGTTGACTTGAACCAAACCTACACATGTGAAAGCAGAAGTCCTGGCCAAAAGCTAGGAGAAACATTATGAATGATGCCATGACCTGTGCTAATCACAGTCATACCAAAAGCCATTAATACCCAGAAGACAGAAGCCATAGAGTGTTGTGTTGGCAGGGAAAGTTTGCTCTTGCTCACTTCAGCATGCGTTGGACTGGTGCACAGAAACTTTTTTTGGCTGCTGGGCAAAGGTGTGGAAGAGTGATGGTAATTGGGAGTGTTCTGTATGAATTAATATCATTTGTATGGTCAGCTATGAATATGAATCTAAAGGATTCCCACATGCTATTCCTATGCCTCATTTATTTCAGAAACACAGAAGTGCATTGCTGGTTTGGACCTTCCTGGAGGAAAGAAATCTAGCTGTTCTTGGTAAAGATGTAACTGTAAAGCTGGACAGAGTAGATTCCTGTGGGGGCTACAATCCTCTTGTTGCTGAATCCATCGCCCACAGAATCTAGTCCCTAATCATTATGCACTTACCCATTACTCCACGCTCACAGAACTGAGCCAGTGCTCATTACACAGCCACAGTGGAGGCCTAATTGCAGAGTACATCACTGATTGCATTAGAGGGGGATGTGATAATTGATTGGCTGTGCATGCAAAATGTAACTGGCATGCTCTCAGCATATGTCTGATTTGCAGCTCTTATTTAAAAAACTAGTTACTATAGACAGACCTCACACAGGCCACCTTCACACAGTCAAGGACATCTTGCCGCCTACCTGTTGAAAACTTATCATTTTATAGTTTCAATTTTGATTTATATATATATATATATGTATGTATGTATGTATGTATTTTTAGGTGGAGCATGTTCTTCCTCCGTGGTGGAAAGCCTGCTTCTGCTGCAGCTCACAGCTGTATTTTGAAAATGAATTCTGCTAGGAAAACTCTGCAAGCACAACTCTCAACAACTTCCTGAGGGAGGGACATGTAGAGGGAGGTGCTGGGTTTTGTTCACTGCGTGGCAACAGCAGAGAGCTGTACCAGGTCAGGTTCAAACTGGGCATTAGGAAAAATTTCCTCACCATGAGGTTGGTGTGACACTGGAATGGGCTTCCTGGAGAGACAGCTGATGTCCCAGGCCTGTCAGTGTTCAAGAGGCANTGTCAGTGTTCAAGAGGCATTCGGATAATGCTCTTAGTAATATACTTTAATTTCTGGTCAGCACTGAAGAGGTCAGGGAGTTGGACATGATATTTGAAGGTTCCTTCCAACTATCTATTCTATTCTATTCTATTCTATTCTATTCTATTCTATTCTATTCTATTCTATTCTATTCTATTCTATTCTATTCTATTCTATTCTATTCTATTCTATTATTCTATTCTGTTCTGTTCCGTTCCGTTCCGTTCCGTTCCGTTCTATTCAATCCCATCCCATCCCATCCCATCCCATCCCATCCCATCCCATCCCATCCTATCCTATCCTATCCTATCCTATCCTATCCTATCCTATCCTATCCTATCCTATCCTATCCTATCCTATGGGATCTGTTCTGTTGCAGTCTACTCTACTGTACTCTACTCTATTCATATTCTATAAAGTATTCTGTGCTGTTATTACTACAAAGTCAAAACACTTTATTTAAAGTTTAATGTCAAAGACTTCCGAAGTTGAAGTTAAAAACAGACGTGAGGCCAAAAAGATCATAGAAGGGTTAGATTTTGGATAAAAGATTATTAGAAAATCCACAAGGAGAAGCACATGGCCTTTCTCCTCCTGCTCCATGCCACCATTCAAAGCTTTAAATGAAGAGCAATCCAAATCAGAAAGCACAAAGTCTGCTTATGACAGATGAAAATGATATGGCTATCTCTATATTGCAGTCTACAGATTCAAAAGTAAATGCTAAATGCCATTGTAGTGATGAATTGTCTAAACAGCCCTACTGGACAAGGAAATCAGCCACAGATGTGTTGATACTTGTGTTTTAAAGCTCTCAGATCCAAATGCAGCCATTTATCACTCCTTGCTGAATGTGAGATCCTGACTTCCTCAGTAACACAGCACTCGTTGGGTATCTGTTCACCAAGTGCCATCTGATGGGTCCAAAACTGACTTTCAGATTACATTCAGGGGGGAAAGAAATGTGTAAAAAGAGCATTTTGTTTGTATCAAATGAGCACAAATCTAATCAGAATCTGATCCTGTATCTGTCACTATGTGTGTATGGCCGTGTGGGTGCAGGGAGGCAGAGGAAATATGTGATACAAGTCATAAAAGCTCCTAGATAATGCCTCTAAAGTATTTCTAAGCCAGTGCACAAGTAACAATATACAGAGACTTAAATTCAGACACAAGGGACCTATGGACAGAAGAATACGCATGTGGAATACGCACACAAAGAAGCTTCTTAGGCAAAACAAACAAACAAACACTGGAGTCATTTATCTCCTTGCCCTCTTTTTGTGCTGGAATACAGGAGCTCCACAGTGTAACAGTGGAAGAGGCCTCCCTCTGTGCCTGCTGGGTTCGGCTGCAGAATCCCATTCCGGCCCATTCAGCTGGGTAAGGGCTGTAGGGCCATTTCATGAGAGGACAAGGTAGGGTCTATGGAAAAGCAGCCCATGAGATCAGGGTCTTTCAAATCCATGTCAGGAACCAGTGGGAATTGCCAAAGCAGCAATCTCCAAGCCAAAACAGGAAAGAAAACCATAGATGTCAGTAACAGCTATGCTGCCGCAGTCTCTTCTCTAAATATTTTCCTTACAAAAAGGAACTACCCTCTGTCTGCCCAAGTGTTATTTCAGAATGAAAATGGTCTTTGAAAGCTGAGGAAAGTAAACAAAGAACTAAAATCTTTCTTGATACAGCTGAATAGGACCCATAGCTTTTACTCCACATTGAACTTGGTATATCTGGATTAATTAAACAAGGAAAGGCAGATTCAGCAGCAGAGCTGACAGACTGCAACTCCCATAAAATAGATGGAGCTACAGCTTCTTGACTCTGCAAATACAGGCAGTATCTGTTTGTGCCAGGCACACAGTGTATTTGTGCAGCAGTGTCCTTCTCACACCAAAAACATCTTTGGCCTCTGATAGAAAGCACACTGCATACAGACATCCTTAAATATAAATTACTAGTGAGTTGTGGAAGGGACCCCTTACAGCCTGCTTGGAACTGCAGCTAGATGGCACTGGGACAAAGGAGGCCTTTCAAGGACATAAATCCCAAAATACCACAGGAAGTTGAATTTTATTCACCTTTTTTTCATCAGTTTGAAAGCTGAACTTTCAAAAGAACCCACCTTTGCAACAACAGAATAACATCTGGGCAGCACTGGGTTACTGAGAGATACTTTCATACTTTGCCATCTCAAATTCCCCTAAGTACTCAGTTTGAGGCAGGGAACAATCAGGAGGATCTTCAGATCATTACAGAGATTTGAGGAGTCATGTAAGAGTCCTCAGAAAATGTCCTCTCAGTCAGTTGCACAGCACTATTAGCACGGTACTGTAACTCTCCACAGTGGTGTTTTATCTCAGCCCCCCTTGGAATAATACAATGCTCATTAAAAAAAAAAAAAGCCACTGCTGGAATATATTATCTCATCAGTACATGATGATAAGATTAAATTGTTTGGTATTAGAAGTGATAAGGATTACTGTATCAGTGTTTAGCTTGCTGGATTTGTATTACTTAGTGCAATTGACAGTAATCACATCAAAATTCTGGATAATTTAACAATGATTCAGTAATAATTGCCAGATTGAGCTGTAAGGCAAAGGAAACCAGTGCAGCATTTGTACAACAACTCAGAGTGATGGGATTTGTACCTAAAGAAAACTGATTTTGCTATTCACCTTAATCTTTTTAGGGGGGAATGCATGACTTCTGCAGGACGTGGCAGAAGCAAATATAAGAACATTTCTATCAGAATGGCTTGGCTACTCTGCAAGTCCTGCAACAAATTCTGGCCAAGATTTTTGCCCTGTGAGGCAGCAGCTCACTGCAGCTCAGCAGCTGTTACTGCAGGCTCCTGGGCAGGGTAACACATAGCTGGTGATGACAGCATCAGGTGCTTACAAACACAGTGAGCAGACGAATGCATCTCCATTTAGATGAACAGATGCAGCTTTTACACATGCTGTTTATGCAGTCACTTTAGTGAATTTAGCCCAAGAGTTTGACTTTTGTCATTTACTATCTTCACTATTTTGTTTTCTATCTTCAGTGCACTGAACCCACCAAACGTGTGTTATGAAAATGCAGGAGCAAACTCGGAGAGCTCTGCTTGAAGGAAAGCCAGGGAACAAATAAATAGATGTACAAATGCCAGAAAGACAAGAGATGGTGAGAATGGGCTTTCACATGCCTGTTTTGGCTCCAGTAATAACAAAAATGTGGATGTCGTGGGGAATACGAGTACTGAGGCAACAGCTGGGTGTTACCTGTTAAACGAGACCCGGTGGGCATGCACAGCATTACAAACAGGAAAGGAGTGGACCTGTTTCCACATGTGTTATAATGCACATATCAGATGCCTAGTGCTTGCTCATTCTCACTTTATTCCTGTTTGTCCATATTGGATTCCTGTCTTTACAAAACTATGATATAGCAAAGAATGATCTAAGATCATTCTGAACGAATCACGAGACCATTTCTGCTGGTTACCCAAGGCAGAAATACACATTCACGTTGCCTTCCCTTGAACTCATTTAGCTTTTGCTGAGCTGAGTGGAGGTGCTGCTCTGTGTCCAAGAGGCCGTGCTTCTGCCCATGCTTTCAGGGAGGGTGCTTCCCTTTTCAAAACACTGTGACATTGTTGACTCATGCTTAGCTTGTGACATCCCAGATTGTTTTTTCTGTTCTCTTTGCTACTGACCAAGCTGTCCTCTATCTCATCCTCCTGCAGTGAATTATTCCTGTTCAAATGTTTCCCTTTGCACTGGTCCCTATTTCTTTGCATTTTATTTCTTTTTCAGGTGTTCCACTAATAATTTGCCAAGATCATTCTGAATTCTAAGCTTGCCCCCTAGCATATCAGCAGTGCTTACAAATGTATTAGGAACGCTTTCCATTCGATCATTCAGGTAATTAATAAACACACTAGACCAAGAACAAAGGGTCTGATTCTGTACCTCTTATATTAAGGAATATTGTCTGCTAACTTTACACCCAAGGAATAATTCACACATATAAACAGAAGTCAATGTGAGCCCAGACTGAAAAAGGATGTCCTTAAAGGGCAGACTTTGGTAACATAGGTGGTTGCGGATACTTGTCCCAGCAGGAGAGCAATAAACAAGAACATGCACTTACAGTCCATTTGGAGAGAACATCCAATGGATACAGCAGTTTTCACACCACCAATTTTCTTTCAATCAGCCCCAGCAGTTACATTCACCACATATCATACTATCATCTGTAACAATATATGCCTTACACTTTCAGATTTAGAACATTAGGAAACACTTTCCTATTTTTTTAAACCCTGTACACAGATATACGGATGTACCTAACTTCCCTGCTCTCTTGTTTTAGCCCTTATGCAGTGAGACTCCTACGCAAATGAAGCTGAATAACAAGAACATTTTACTATTAGAAACTTCAACAATCAAAGCAGTTAGAATCTGTAGGCTTACAGCAAATCTGGGGGCTGCTTTGAACTAGAATACAAAACCTGTTACACCATCTCTCAAACAGACATCTGGTCAGGCACAGCACCCAGTAGTGTGTAACATCACATACGTGGCAAAAAAGGCTCAGAAGTTGGTCGTGGGTGGGCACTTCTCCTAACACCTTTCCCACATCTAACAGTGGCCTAAGTATTTTCTGAGCTGGCACTTCTTAGTGCCTGGGTCATCATCTGCGCAAGCTTCCACTCCAATAATTTCAACTAGTATTATTTTGACTAATTTCAGTATTGCTTCAATTGAAAGGGAAAGCATTAAACCCCTAGAATCCCAAACTGTATAAAGTGCTACAGCTCTATCGATTTTCATCTCATAATGCCAATATGCTCCAATCAACAATTTGACCTAAAACATTTTGGAAAGAACCGTTACATTAAATTATTCACTTTTCCACAGGGACAGTGGATAAAAAAGACAGTCTTTAAAGGATGAGAATAAATCAGCTACCACAATCAAATCTGCAAATGCTGCAAAATTGGAAGATGATTGGCAGAGCTGCTGAAGCCAACATGAGGTCAAAATTTTAATGAAGTTCTCCTAAAAACGCATAAGCAGTAATTGCATGATTGAACTGAAAAGATGAGAAACAAGGTTAAATAGGAAATTAAGATGGAAGGCGTAGATCTGATTGCTGAAACATTAGCTCAGATGTTTATAAGCTCCTAATCAGAGAAAAAGATATTATAATACATTTTCCACATTGGGGCAGATTTTCTCAGATCGGTTCCTCTGTGTCTGAAGATGAAAGATATGCATGTCATCAGTGTGTATATGAATGAAAATCAGGAAGGAATAATGCCTCACTTCTACCTCAAGAGCTCTTTTATCACTCATGAATTTGAATGTGCTTGGCCTTTTAAATTCACAGCTTCTGTTGTCCCACCACAAACACACCGTAAAACATACAAACTACTGCATCAGGTAGTCTGCCCACTCTTCATACAGTGTCTGTTGTAGTTTAGGCTGTACAGAATCTAAGCTATTATGGAGATATTTTAAAATAGCTGCTGACGAACAGAATAGAGAAAAGACAAGGATAAAGAGCCAACTTTTATTTGCTGCGCTGCTTTATCCATAACAAAACTGGAGACTTTGATTTCTGTGACTCGGTTTTCTTACCTGTAACATAAGGATAACACATCTACATGTCTCTGAGTAGTGGTGAAATTCAATTCAGCATGTGTATAATGCTCATATGGATTGCCAAGCAGCAAGTGCTATATAAATGCAAGGTATTATTACCATACATTGTAAACACAAACCTGGGAAAATTGACAGAATGTGGATTTTTTTTTCCTCTTTAGCTGCCCTTTTGTTTGAAAAACAATAATCACTGGCATTCTAAAACACTGAGAGGAAACAACAGACACAGCGTTCTCTGTACACACATGCTGAAGTGGGGGAAGCCAATACAACACACAAAGCACAGGGCCAGGCTGCAGCCTGAACCTTTACGTTACCACAGAGCCCTGCTCTGCATTTCTGTAAGGTTCCTTTTTTGTAGGATGTACACGATGATCTTACTGCTGCTTTTTTCCATTTACAGGATGATTCTGCGTTCCTTTGGCAGGACAACCTTCCTTTGGGAATTCAAAGGGAGCTCCAGCACAAGGTTCAAGGAACCCTTCATGGAGCCACCTATGCTCACCCAACCCAGGGCATAAACATAAAGGCAAAACGAGAATAAACTGTTCTGAATTTCATGGATAACCAAGTAAGGCAGCAAAATAACGAGAAAAACTATCACAAAACACTTATATCTGGGATTTATTCAACAGCCTTTTAGCACCCTTTATTTTTTTTCCTCAGCAGCCTGTGCCCTCATTCCGTTGGGTACATGCGGAACACGGGACTCCATCCCCGCCGCCAGCTGTGGGTGTAACCCAGCTCATTATTTGTGCCTCTGTACTTCTTTAGAGCTCAGTGAACCTGAATTTCCACGGGACCGATGGATCCCAAGACATGCTTCACTGCGGGACAGCCGAGCCTGTGGCATTCAGCCACGACAGCCCCTGCGAGCTCGTCCAGTTGTGCGGGACAAGCGAGTTCACAGACGAAGCACTTCAATGTCCACCTGCGGACACCCGCCCGGATTTCTCTCTTTCAGAACTCGCTACGCGAGGGCAGTTCATGGCAGCTAACAGCAGCACCACGCCNCCGCGCAGCCGCTGCAGCCCTGCCTGCCCCGCCCGCCCCTGCCCATCCCCGCGGCGGCGCTGCCGGGCGGTGCGGAGCGTGCGCACTGCTCTCCCGCGTCCCCGTTGAGCCCGGCCGGCGGAGCCGCGCGTCCCGGCGGCGCTGAAGATGGCGGAGAGCGGCGGAGGCGCGGCCCCCCCCTCCTGCTCTTCCTCCTCTTCCTCCTCCTCCTTGAAGGGGCTGCGGGAGCAGATGGGTGAGAGGGGAAGGAGGAGGAGGAGGATGTGGGGGCTGGGGGCGGGCGGAGGGCAACGGAACTGGGGCGCAGCGCGGGCTTTGTGCGGGGCCGAGGCCGGGGAGCCGTTCCCGTCCTGCCGGGCCGCGCCGCCCCGGAGCTCCGGCCGTGCTGGGCCGTGCTGTGCTGTGTGTGCCTCCCGCTGTTCGGCCGTCCCGGAGAGCCGGAGCTTGTTCGCTTTACAGCTCCTGCAACGCGTTGTCCCGGCGGTGCGCCCTGGGACCGCTCCGAAGCGCGGGAGGAGGGGACAGGATGTGGCATCGCTGAGCTGAGATACAAGAATGTTTTGTTTTGTTTCCTTTCTTTTCTTTCTCCCCTTCTTTGTGCTGAAGGTGCTCTGCACTGNCGAGCCGCGGGGACAGCGCAGGGCGCGCCGCAGGGTCCCCGCTCCCGGCGGAGGGGAGCGGCCATTTCTGCCCGCAGCGCCGTCTCCCCCATCGCTCGAGGCCGCCGGGAAAGCCCCGCCCGCCGCCACCGTGCCCCGGTGAGCGGGGGCCGCGAGGGGACGGCGCCGCGCAGCCGCTGCAGCCCTNCTGTGGTGTGTGTTTCCCCCCCCCACCCCCTTAATGTGTCTGTCTGTATTTAAGACCCTGGGTACTCTACAACGTGCCCGATGCGTGTGCCGAGCGCGGTTCCGTGGCACTGCTGCACATGCGGCTTCGTGTGCGTGCTGGTGTAAAAAGGAAACAGTTCCTCACCCTGATTTACAAAGAAAGAAAAAGGATAATAAGGGAATAGTGGATTTTGATTTCTGGATTTGATTTAAACTGATGTGGGCTCCGTGCAAGCGCTGCCGTGGCAGCCTGCTGTGGGAGTGTTGGTGTGTCAGTGCATGGAGTGCTGGTAGAAAGTCCTCAGTTCATATCGAGCACTCTTCTTCCCTGTGGTCTGTGTCAGAAGTATTACCTCAATACCTTTTATTTCCCTTTCAAAATTAAGGCAGAGTAAGCCAAGTGCTTGAGCAAAGTAACAGCTAGCCGGAAATAGTGCCCTTTGTTGCACAGACCATATCTGTTTGACCCTTATCCTCTCTGCTGGGACTCAGGAGTTGTGCATGGGGTGCTCTGGTGCTGCATTTCTGCAGAGGCCCTCAGGAAGAGGACACACGTGTTTGCTGATAGCTGTCGTGGCCAGATGGAGTCCTGAAACCAGAGGTGAAATGTTCCTTGAACCAGGCTCCTTAGAGATATATATATGCACGTTACAGCGTGCCCATCATGTTTAAAATATAAAAATCCCTCACTAGACCCTAGAAAGAATAGACTTTGATTTATTTTTCTCCAGGGGGCTATAGGAGTCATTGAACCAGAACCTAAAGCTCAGCTCAGACAGAATGCATTTGTACCACTTAGTGCTGTGGAAGATGAAGTCGGTGCTAATGTGAACTGAAGCAGTGCTGCTGTGAGCATACGCTGCTACAGTGCTGTCCCTGATTTCTCCCTGTCTATCTAGGGAGAGCAGAATGTTTAGAAATCGTCCTCACAATCCAGTGGCTGACAGTGGAATTTGCAGAGATAATTGCTGCTGTGTTTGCTACTCTTTTGCAGAGTTGTGAGCAGCTTACCATAATGCTTACAGCCAGCCTCTGCTGCTCTGTGGGCAGTTGTGTACTTGGTTGTGTCATCTGGAGAACAAATGTCTGCACAAACAGATGTAGTGCTGCGAGTACATTCGGTCCTTTGCCTGTGAACTTCTGGTTGGGCATCTCATGTCCAAGGCCAGTAAATACAAACAGGTAGCACTGTACTGAGAAACCATGGCTCCCGGACGGGACAAGAACCAGAGTTTGCTTCTACAACTAGAAACTAGTTAGCATCACAGATTGTGTGTTAGCATCACACATTCGCGCTGTGAAACAGCAGCATGTAAATGCCGCTTTGTTACCCTGTTTTTGTGATGCAAGCTATTGTTAACCATCAGGGACAAAGAAAGTTTGGTCAGATTCTAATAGCATAAGTGCTTAGCTTGTAAAGATAGAAAAAAGGGAGAGGGTCAGTTAGCTGTGCGTTACCTGGTAGGTGAGGTTTCTGTGAGTGGTGCAGGTCATCATTTAAGCTGACCTAGGTGTATTTTATTGTTTTATCTTTGTTTTCACTGAAATCCTGAGGTCTCTCATCTTGTCGTTTGCAGTATCGGTGATGAGGGTCAAGTGTTTGCTTTTGCCAGGGCTTGGCACATGGCTGCTGGGATATTACTTGTATGCTGAGTCACTATAATGCAGGCGGTTCAAAGCGTACCTATTTAGTATATTAAAATGCTTTATGCGAATGTTCACTTCCTAGACCTACTCATCTTTTGGAAAGCCTGTCTCAGGACTTGGAACGAAAACAAAGCGCTGTTCTCCACTTGTCCTTTCTACAAACCTAAGTGGAGGTGTAATTCCCATTGCCCAGTCTGGTTGGAAGCTGTCTGCTGCAGTAACAAGTCCTGTCGGTCTGATCGGTTGCTTCTCCCTGTCTCAGTGATGCTCTGGCTTTGTCCATCTTGCCAGAAACACAGCTCCTGGTGGTATTTTCATCAGCTACATACAGAATGAGCAGTAGAAGAATTTTAGTGGAAAATGAATAGTGAAAATTACTTCCTCAAGCAAACAGGGAGGAACACTTGCAGAGATGTCTGGTCTCCAAGTAATAGTTACCTGATAAAATGTGCCTTCAGTGCACGGCATTCATACTTAGAGCCATGGCAGTACTGGAGGACTCTTTGGCAGAGTCCTCGTGGCAGAGTTCCACAGATATTAGTGAACAGATCACTGGTTGGTATTGAGAGATAATGCTTTGGGACCCAGCAGCACCCATCAGACAAGTGATGGGAGTGGTGGGCTGATCTCTGCATCGGGGCTTCACGTTGGAGGAGAGAAAGAGTGAGCTTTCGGATGTAGATCCTCAGAAGCTTTTGGCTTTTTTAGGAGGGTTGTGATTTAAAGGTGGTTTTCAGTACTGTAAGGCGAAGAAATTGTCAGGTTCCCAATGGTGTGGGGATGCTACAGGGAAAGGCACCTTCAGCATTGTTATGGTTTGTTAGCATTAAGTTGTCTGTCTTGGAGCAGTCTGTACACGTGGCTCACGTTTTAGTCTAAAACTTTGGAATGATTCAGATTTCTCCAAATACATTAAAAAGTAAAATCCTTCTTTCTGTAAAGTTTGAAAAGAATCTTTAAAACAGAGGCATATGGAAAATATTTTGGGAGACAGCGTTCCATTCTCCGCGTGCTTTATGCATTAACATTACAAGAGATACATTCGGGTTCCACGCTTCCATTTAGATAGAGGTGTTACACAAACAATGGCTTGCAAGGATCACTGCTGAAATGGTGAAATAGATACTGTGGTTTCTGCTGTCCCTCAGTACACAGCCTTAAAATGTGACTAGAACTAAGGTCTGCTTTCTCTTTAGACACTTGTCTTTTTAAACAAGAAATGGATAGGATTGTTTAAATTACTGATGCATTGTTAGTAATTTTAAATTCTTAAAAGTGTTGCAGTAATTAAGAAGAAAAGTGAGAGAAGTGGAAGTCATGCTCTGAGACAGTCACAACTGTAGAATTGTTTTAAGTAGGAGAAACAGTCCTGTTGTGAAAAGATGCCCTGGCAAAGGAAGTTCTGAGCATGCGATTCTAAGGACCTCTGAACGTGATGTATCAGCTGACTTGCTGCACTTCCACAACAAACTCTGGACTTCAGATTCCTGGTCTACCACTAATGAATTAGAACTATTTAGCTTCTAATTATGCAGCTTACAACCACGTAGTCGTTAGCTGATGATATGCTTTTGGTACATTTGTACGTGCCTGTCCAATAATTAATCACCAGCGTCTATTACAGTTTTAGCTTGTTACCACTGGCAGTGTTCAGAGTAGCTCTTCCTTTCTTCATAGTGTTTTTCTGCCTTTGTAATTCACAGGGTTTGTTTGGAGTTGGTTGTGACGTGCAGCACTAGGCTGTGCTCCCGTGGCATTACTGGGGTGGGAGAATTAGACGGTGGGCAGGCAGCAAATAGGAGAGCAGAAGCATTTATCTGGAAGGAAATGCTTTGAGCAAGCAAAAGCAGCTAGGCTGCTCAGGGAAGGGGGAAGTAGAGGATAGGAGAAGTGAAGGCAATGTGAAAGAAATAAAATAGATGTACAAGAACGTTCTTTCTTCTGTGTCTGTTAAACCCATCTCTCATTCTGTCAGGTTTGTGTACACCTATATGTAAGCGTGTAACTTTGTGTAGCTCTTCTACTTACAGTGAATCCACTTGGAACAATGTAAGGGCATTTATTGTATGATGTTAGAATAATAGTATATTGTAATTTCCACTATGCAATAATAGGTAAATAGTGATTTCTGCTACGCTTGTGGAGGCTCACAAGAGGTTTCCAGTCGTGGCTGATGTCATTAGCACTAAAGCTGTGTCTAACAGCTCTTTTACAGGCTCTCCAGGTGGATGAAAGCAGTTTCTGTTTGTTTAGCAGCTAGCGAGAGGAGTTCGTTGGTGCCCACCCACAGAAACTTTGTGCTGAAATACTCTTTACATTCAGTATGTGACTGTAATGTGTTGTGCTGCAGAATTTTACTGAGAGTACAAATATTTTGGTGCCCAGCTCTTTCACTGAGAAACATTATGAGCATTCCAAACTTTCCAATCTCTGGCTTCTCTGTGTCTAGACAGCAAGGAACCAACAGCAGTGTGTGGCTGCTTGCTTCAAAGTGCAGGTGGGATTGTAATGCTTCTGTATCCTTTAAGTTGGAAGTGTCAGGTCTAAAGAAAGGTCATTGAGCAAATTAAGCTTGGTAAGCACAGTGCAATAAACAGATTAATAACTAATGCCAGGTGGAACAGGGCATTGATTGGAGTCATGTTAAACCTCGCAGAGTGTGGGGAATATGTGAACAGTAGAAGCATTTCCCTTTGGAGTGCCTTTTTGTACAAGTTGTATTATAACAAAAGATATAGCTGAAAAAGGTGAAGTCATGCTGAATGCAGAGCCTTTCCACTTTGCTCTGTGGAGGTGAGACAGAACTGTGGCAGAACAGAGTGACAGAGGAGAAATTAAAGAGAAATTAACTGAGAATAGAGTATCTACTGTGACTCAGCTTCACCTCTTTCAAGAGGTGAGCACTAGCATACCTGGCCAGCAGTGAGCCCCAGGCTGCATAGCCTGCTCTGTCCTCTGGAGCATGGGGTGGATGTGGCTTGTCAGCCCTGTGCAACTCCTCTGTGCATATGGACCACCTCACCATGGCTCCTTGAGGAGTTTTGTGACATTTCTTCCCCTTTAAGCCTTGTGCAGGCAGTTGCTTTCCCCGTTAATTAGAAACATTAACTCTGAGCTGAGGCCTGTGAGCAAGGTTAGAGTAACAACGTGTGAGAGACAGCAGGACTCTCCATAAGAGGTATGTTCAGTGCGTATCAGTGGCACTGTAATGAGGGATGGTGCTCAGCTGATGCTGTTTTCAGGCAATGCTGTAGCACTTCTGACCACAGAATGCTTTCATAAGCAGCTGGCTATTATTTTAAGAATGAATTTTGATTCCTTGGCCTGTGCTTTTATTCAGGTTCAGTTTAGGTTGTGTTTTTCCTTAGGGAAATACGTACAGAGATCAGTCCACAAATGCAGCAGCAGCCTTCCTGGTGCCTTGCTGGGCTCAACAAGCATGTGTCCTTGAGGTTGCTTCAGCCATATCTTTGTAGACTTCCTTGTAGGAAGTAAGTAGTGTTTTGTTAAGTATGTGGATTCTTTTCATCTTTCCAGTTCTTAATCTGAGTGTGGATGTTTTAAGGATAAGTCAAAATTTACATTCTTGCAAATGTCTCAAATATATCTATTTATTTATTTATTTTAGAGCGACTGATTCACTTGCTAAGGAGTGCTTCAGTCAAGCAGTTTTCCAGTGGGATCAGTATTTGTAGTGAACCTGTAATGAACCAAAGAAGTCATCCTAAGCTGCCTTGAGCATTGGCAAGAAAACCAGATTGTAGCAGAGAATTAGGTGCAGAAATGGGCTTAAATACTGCAATGACAAATGCTGTGGGGGAGAAAAAGCACATAAAAGTCATAAACTAGATATCCCACATAGGGAATAAATATAAAAAGAAAGCCTGCGGATACAGTAAGGGCAAGGCAGCCAGCAGCTCTCTGGCCTGCTGAGGCTCAGAGACAGCAGTGCTGTTTTCAGGAGATCCATGAGCTTCCTTCCCATCTGCTGGCTGTCCAGACAGGACAGAGGGCCATCTGCCTGCCAGCTGCTGCTGTGCAGTAACGTCCCTGCAGCCCCAGGTGGGATGGAATTGGGGCGAGCAGAGCTTGGAGGGAGAGGGGACCACTCTGCCCCTGTTTTACTGAGGGGTGGTGTCCCAGTGCTAAGGAGTAATAGCCTAAAAGCAGAACCCGGTTGTTTAAACTGCTCGATGTATGGTTTTGCATCTGTTTGGCTTAACCTGTGTTAGTTAATGAATGGAAATCAGCTTAAAGTGAAACGCACAGAAATCTCAGCCTCGAATCCTAACTTCCTCTTCTGTTCCTGAAAGCACGTGGGGAAGTCGTGAACAGAATCGGGATCTGAGCAGTGGTACTGAGAAGGATCTCTAGGAGGTAGGAAAGAGACAGTTGGAACTTGGTGATCTTTAAGGTCCCTGCCAACCTAGGCCGTTCTGTGGTGAGAGTCCCTGCAGGACACAAGTGGAATCTTGCAGATTTGATGCAGTCCACTGTAAAATCAGAGGTGTTTGCTGGGAGGTCCACATTCATTCTGCTCTGTGCCTTGCTTACTGGCTTCTTGGTGCCTGCTTTAAACTTTTGGATACGTGTTTAGACTCATAATGCTGCTTAACTTTGAGGAGATCCGGGCGAATGCAGAGGCGGTACTGACGAGGTGTGCTAAGAACAGCAGTACCCCCTGTGGCCTTCAGAGCCATGGCAGTGGCCAGGAGTATTAACCCAGTGCAAGGATAGAAATAGAAACGATGCTGTATTTTTAGCAACAGTCTCCTCGGTGCATATTGGAAACTTAATCAGTGAGGGAAGTTGCACCGTGCTGTGAGCAGGGGCATGGGGTGGGCTGGGAGCTGCACACCTGCCCTGTGGCCCTGGGTAGCACCGGGTCTGGGCACTGCACTTGCTTTCTGTCATAGAAGATGCTGTCCTGCATAACAAACACTGTAACTGCCACACAGAATGCTTTGTCTAAGCATTTCTAGGCTGTCTTTCCCCCCTTCTGTGTCCTCTGCAAGCCGTGCTGTTTCTATAGCCCACTTCCCTGTTCTGTAGAATCTCCAGTAATTTCTGCAACCTTGATTATATTTTTAAGGTGAACTGATTTCCTTGCACATATGGCACATTTTTAAAAGGTGCCTTTAAATTACAGTGTGCTTCTTCCTGTACAGAAATTTGCATGTTTAAAATTTTGGGGAGTACAATAATATCCCTATGTTGGTCCTCACTAGAACTTAGTTGCTAGAAACAGCCTCAGAGATGAGTTGGGTGCAACTGAGGAAGACTTTTGTTTGGGGCTACAATGAAAAATTCATTCAAGACATGGCAACAGCTGCAGGTGACAGTCTAGAGTTGCTGAATAAGCACTGTAATCAGCGTTTATCGCTGACATCACATGGGATTAAACACTTGGAGGTGATTGTTCTTGGCCATGACCTTAGGAGGGATTATTACTGTGGCAGGACAAGTTGTCATGGCAATACATGGAGGGAGAGAGGCTCTTCCTTCCTCCCTTGCTGTCTGTGTTCCTCTATTAAAGGAGGAAAGCCTGAGATCCTTGGTGAAGTTTTGTTTTTTATTTATCATTTTTAATATAACACCGAATTCTCCTATTCATTCTTCATGTTATGTTAAATTACAGTTATTTTTGTGGATTCTGTGATGATGAACATGTCAC
The DNA here is from genome assembly GCA_013399175.1 of Odontophorus gujanensis. Lineage (NCBI taxonomy): Eukaryota > Metazoa > Chordata > Aves > Galliformes > Odontophoridae > Odontophorus > Odontophorus gujanensis. The sequence continues at coordinate 278,828 of VXAB01006122.1, read as the reverse complement.
TGGAATCATAGAACAGCTCAGGTTGGAAGGGACCCCAGGGATGCCAGTTCCAGCCCCCTGCCACGGGCAGGGCTGCCAGCCACTAGATGAAGCACTGGATGAGGCAGCCCATGCCCCCAGCTAACCTGGTCTCAGTACCTGTGGGGATGAGGCATCCGCAGCCTATTCCAGTGCCTCACTGCCCTCTCAGTGAAAAACTTCCCCCTGAAATCTAATCTCAGTCTCCCCTCTTCTTGTTTAAAACCATTCCCCATTGTCCTATTGCTATCTGCCCTACCACTGTCTATTGTTGTACTGGTTTAAGGGCTTTCCCTGCAGCACTTCACCTTTGTACCCTGAACAGGGACAAGGTGAAAGCTGGATACCGAAATAAAGCAAATCTGTGAAAAGTGATACAGCAAAAAGTCTCCCTGACTTTCTGATGGCTTTTGTTATTTAGTGAAACTGATATGGCCAGCATTTCATTTCTGTGTGATTAAGTGGGAGCCGTAGTGCTGCAGTTCTCTGTACACACCTTGGTAACACGGAGAAGGTGAATTGGTCTCTCCACAATTGCTCAAATTACGGTTTTGGAGTCTAATTTATATTTAAAATTTATTTTTGAGGACCCGATTTCAGTTGTATGCTGTAAACATTCCTTAATAACTTACTTAATACAGCTCACCTGCTTTCTGTTTTGCATCATGATATGATGAAAGATGCTCAGAAAATTTGCTCTGCTTGGGTCTCATCAAAATGTTACTCTACCATTGCCAACATATATGTCATATATGTGTTTCAGCCTGCTAATATGTAAATGATAGGAAGGAGTTTGTATTAAGTCAGACTTGTGACTCTACTAAATATTTTTATCTTATAAAAATTCATTATCAAATAAGTTAGATTTTCCTTGAAACTGCTTTTCCTACACATTATAAATGTAAGCTTTTGTCTCTGTTGCTCTTGTAAATGAAAGCCATGCCCCTTCTGAAATCTGTTTGGAAAAGTTGTTTCAGAGATCAGTGTAGTTATTAAATAAGAGGATCTGCAACCTCAAATAGGATTTGATGCATTTATTTTGTGTATTTAATGAGTCTTGGTTTTAGTGTTTGTCTTAATGTGGAATGGTTCTTTCCCACAGTTGCTGCAGCCCAAGCAATAGCAGATGAAAGAAGAAGCCAAAGTGGTGTCAGTCCTATTGCAGTCCAGACCTCAATAAACATAAGGACAGCAACTAAACCAGGTATAATTATTGCTCATTGTTCCTAACGAAGTACTGGGCTCATAGGGAGAGTTACTGTGGGGGAGAAGGACAGGAACACAAAACTTCCTTTAAAGAAAGTTTGATTCTGTTTCCTTGAAAGATCAGAGCATAATGTCCTTTGTTAGATGGGTCCCAGTCATTGAAGGTATGGTTCTGATGACAGCTTTTGGTTTATGGCTCTCAGAGATCGACTGGTGAAGTTGCTTATCATTCCAGCAGGGTGTCACAATGAAGATAAATGCATTCCTGGTGTTCTGGGATACTAACCAGTTCACTTCTGGCTCAAATTCAAGTGTTTGTAACTACAAAGACTGGGGCAGTCTTGGTTCTGCTTAGCTTGCAAAGTAGCTGTCCTGCAGCACTTTGAAGTTGGCATGATGCCCAGATAGAATTTTCCTAGATTCCTGTATTGCTTGATCGTAGGAATTAATACGTTCAGGAGTAAGGATCAGAGCTGGATTTGGAATAAGTATATGTTCTCACAGCATGTCTGGTGTCTGTTCAGGCCTTCTATTGGCTGTACACAGTGGTCTTTTAATCTGCTGTCTATTTTTTGCTACGCTCATTAAAAATGTAGGATTGACTGGAGTAAGGGAATGGAAAGAGGGAAAGGGAAGGGTATTCAGCTTCTAAATTTTCCATTTGAGCACTTTAATCTCTGTACAGAGTATGCAGTGCTTTGCTGGTGAGTATCTCTCTGAGAGCGTTCCATAAACCTTCAGTAGGAAAGGCTCAGAATACTTTAGATTTCAGTGTTCAAAATAACTGACAATTACATGTCTTCAATTTTTCTTTTGACAGTGATAGATGGTTCCATTCTAAGAACAGAAGAAAGGCAAAGACTGGCCAGGGAGCGCAGAGAGGAGCGGGAAAAGCAAAATGGTATTTTTGCCTACAACCTTAAACATAATTTCTGAAAATCTTGGTGATAAATAATAGTTTCTTCTCTTACCCTTTGTTCAGTCACTTTTTTTTTTTTCAGCTTACTGGGGGCAAACAGTGTCTGTCTATGGTATTGCTTCAGTCACCATCTGTGAACCTGAACAGAGAAGTATTAAGAGTTGAGAGGAAAATATTCCACAGATTTTTGGCTTCTTGAAGCTGCAAGTCATTTTTAACATTCAGTTTTCTAGAAACCACCAGGCAAAATTAGCTGCCTTCTTATTGATAATGTTAACAAAAAGTTAACACTTCTGAAATAATAACCCTTATAGTTATTATTATTATATAGAANTATGTGCAGGGTTTTCCTATTTTGTCACTCAACACTTTTTTTCATTCTATCTTATTTAAAAAAAAAAGGAAAAAAAGAGAATTGCAAAATACACAATTCCATCCTTTGATACTCAATTACTAGTTACTTATTAAGATTTCACTGCTATGAAGGCAAGAAAGGTGTGTATATAATACAGGTTATATACATATCCTGACTTTCCTATCTGGACAGTGAAGTGTAATGGCAGAAAATGTTCAAATTCATTGCCATCCTGCAGACAGAATTAAAGGCATCTGTCATCATGTACAGTGTCATCTAGCAGTGCTAGCTAATCTTGGTGTATGTTTTAACTTCAAGAGGTGATAATTTTGTTTGGTGGTAGTTTTGCTTCGTAGTCTCTTGCCTGTGATCCATGTTGTAGTATCAGTGAGTAATTAAGTTTGATTTGAAATTACACACGTGACACACTGCCCAGGGGGGTTGTGGAGTCTCCTTCTCTGGAGATATTCAAGACCCACCTGGACACCTACCTGTGTGACCTGGTGTAGGGAACCTGCTTTGGCAGGGGGGTTGGACTCGATGGTCTCTAGAGGTCCCTTCCAACCCCTACAATTCTGTCTGTGATTCTGTGTGATTCAGTTTTTTTCTTTACAGCTGCCAGAGAGACCCAAATCCTTGAAAAGGAGAGAAAAGCAAAACTACAGTATGAAAAACAGTTAGAAGAAAGGCAGAGAAAACTAAAAGAACAAAAGCAGAAAGAGGAACAACGGCGGGCAGCTGTAGAAGAGAAGAGAAAACAAAAAATAGAAGAGGAAAAGGTATTATGCATTGAAGTTCTTTAGTTTTCAGAAGCTCCTACATTGTGTTCTTACCATGCTCTGAAGTAGAGAAGAATAGAAAGTCGTGGGAATGCTGTGTGTTACAGCATAAAGATGTTTTACACACTTGTACACTCGGCCATATCCTTCATCTCTGTCCTTGTCTAGTTTAACTGTACCTGTGGAGCTCAACTTCAGGAGCTGTGCTTGCTGTTTGCTCTCTGATTATTTTTCACATACACAAAAAGATATTTCACGCTACTCCCAGATGTGTGGCTTTTTTTTTTTGGTGCACTTCATAGATCCTTTTTGTAAATTAGCATGTGTAATAGGTTTTAGACTTTTCTTGGCTCTTGTTTTTACTTTCTGGGAGTCCAGCTGTGGCCTAAGAGGCTCAGATTCTCCCAGTTCTTCTATAATTCATTAATATTCCTGTGTACAACATACACTATCAGTGATAATGATACTTTTGCTGCTTCAGACTGGTATCAGCTGTTGTTACTTGATTTTGTCTATGTCTTTGCTTTGGTTATGCGTGGACCAGCAGAGCAGTGTTGGAACTGAGGAGCTCATTACTGGTTTTATAGAAGTTGAAAACAGAAGCAAATACACTGCAGTGTGGTTTCCCCTTTGATGGGTAGATCTGCTGGTTCATGTGAAATGTGATGTAGTTATGAAAGAGTTGATTGCCAGTAGCATTGTCAGCAAAAACAAAAAAAAAAAAGCATAACACACACACATGCTTTTATGAGCCAGCTGTGAGAACTTGCAGAAGAAAAGGGTATAAGCCTGGCTGGGTGTCCTCTGGGAGTCCAGCTGCAGTTACACTGTTCTAGGAATTGGGTTGGTTGTTTTTGTATTTTATTTTTTTTTGTCTGGCAGTGTTTTACTGGTGTTTCATTCTCTGTAATCAGCTTCTGGGTATATTCAGATTGATATTCCATTTGACCTTCATGGAATAGTTTACGTTGTTGAAGAACAAGCAGAAATGTTTGGGGTGGTCCTTGACTGCAGCCCGGTGTGGTGTTATCTTTTCAAGCAACTGTTTTAAGCATAAAACATCCGTTATGCTTCATGAGGTATGCTTCAAGCTCACAGTACGTTTATTCATGACGTTTAGAGGATGGTGGGTGCATTTTAAATAGGCATGGTGATAAGCAATGGCAGGACTAGCTGATGAGTGCTTGTTTGGGTTAACCTTGTCTTGTACTTGGTTCCTGGAAGAAGGTCTTGTACACAGTTGGACATCTGGCAGATAAAGAAGATAGCATGCACTTGACCTGTAAACCTCTCTTTCAACTAAAAAGTAAAAACAGATCTTGACATATGGACTCTTGACATTAGAAAATAATCACTTTTAAAGAAGCTATCTTAAGGCAGTATTTGTCAGCAAGATATCATCTACACTTGTAATTTAGCAGGTAGAAGGGCGTCAGAAAAAACGCAGTCTGCCACATTATTGTTGGATGCTTTAGCCAAGTCTCATTTAGCTAATCGCCTTCCTTAGATGATGCAGAGGAAGGAAGCACAGTAGCAAACAGTGTGGAAAAATGTGTAGTTCTCTGTCTCAGCCAGACTTGAAGACAATTAGGCATGGGTAGAGTTGAGATACCTGTCTTATAGCAATTACTTAATTTTTCTGTACAGATGTGCAACTGATTACGTTGATATCTTGAGGTGATAACTGAGTTTCTTTTGTTCATAAAGCAAAGCTTTTGTTTTTAACTCCGACTTGCAAGAATTACTGCACAGTAGATACCTCATGGAAATATAATCTACAGGTTACATAAAGATTACATAAAGGCTGGGTGGTTTGGCAAGGAAAACCCTTTTACATTTATCTTTTGTCTGTATGGAGTGTGTCCTTCCTTCTAAGCTTTGTGTTGCACAGTGACTTGCAGTCTGTTGTGAAATGATGTTGAGAGAAGGTGGAAGTTAGGTCCTCAGGAGGGAGAAACTTTTTGATAATGAGTCCCCTTGGCATATTATTGAAGTGCATCAGCAGTAAATAACTGCTTCAAAATATCACTTGGGATATGACTATTCCAATGCAGGAATCTGTTGTTGACACATATACAGAAAGTTAGCTGTTAGTGGAGAATAAATGGTCCAGCATGGTTACAGTCTGTCTTTATGCACAAGAGCTGAAATTCCCACACTAGCACTTACTGTCCTTGAGGCAGGAGAGCTGTGCTTGGTACTCTGTCCTGTCTGCAGTGATTGCTGTGGGCTGCAGCTGATCAATGTTTTATGCAGTTTCCCTTCATATCTTGCTGTTTCTGTTTTCACTGTATTTGTTACAGTGTCAGTATCTGTTAGTACTTGGGTCAGTGTTTTGTGTCATTTTCTGAAAATACGAATAACCTTATGCTTAGACCTGGTATTTTATACTGGAGAGTTTTCAGCACCTTTTAGAAATAACTGCAGAATATAGGTTTAAAGTATAAGCAATTATTTTTGTTCAGTTTGGACTTCATCCAGATTTGGAAAGTAAATAGATCTGTTTACTGAATAGGAAATCTGGTGGCTATTTTAAGTAAAGAGTAGTATAGATCATCTGTGCTTTAGATCAGCCTAATCACATTTACAGTTTTGAAACCATTAATTGCCATTAACGTTTTGAGTGTGATAGTTTTTGCAACAAAAATTAAGAAACAAAAACAACAGATTGTAAATCTTGCTGAGGAAAGAAAAAAAGTATGTTTTGTCTTCTGGCATGTGTGCTTTATATTTACATAGATAGCTTCATAGAGGTGTTGTTTGATAACAGGAGAGACACGAAGCAGCTCTGCATCGTACCTTGGAACGGAGTCAGCGTCTGGAAACAAGACAGAAGAGGTGGTCATGGGGAGGATCTGTAACTCCAGATTCAGAGAGCAAAACGGGTAAGTAGCAGCTTTCCTAGCATAGCTAATTGAGTAATATGGATGTAAGGCAGGTGTAGCTGCTCATAGAGACCTGAGAATCCTTTCCTGTCTTGGATTTTATAACAGGATCCATGAGTACATTCCTATTTGTACTTGTCCTGAAATACTGCTGAGATGTGGAGCTGGTTTTAACTTTGGAAAGGGCTAAAAGGAAATTGCATGGGAAATACTATACCTGACATTGTTGCATTGGTAGTCCCTAAGCATCAGATAAAGGAATTGTAATATATCATTTTAAAATAGCTCTGAGTCCTTCAGTTGCAATATATGTAATGGTATATACTAAGAGTGATGATAAATGTGGCCCCAAAATACCTTACCATAGAATTCCATCTGAAGTGTTTTGAATACAACCTCATCCATCACAGGATGCAAACTGATTATTTGAGTGACCAGTAATGGGCAAGGAGGTGCAGTGTAGGTGTCTGAGCTCCCTGGAGAAAATAGGTTCTGTCCTAGATTAGGTGATGGATTTTAGCAGTTCTTAATTGAAGCTCAGATGGATGCGTGCTTCTCACAAGTAACTGTTTCTGCTCGTAAACCTTCCGAAATCAAAGCAGCCAACCAAGATTGCATTGGGAGGGACCTTTTCATGTACTGCTTTGCTGGAAGGCAATAAGTAACTTAAAATTCTGTTATTATCCAGGAATAAAATAAAGCCAGAAACTCTTCTGCTCAGCCTATCTTCCTAATTGGTGCAATTGGACTGTGTGTTTCAGCTTTTGCTTTAGTACTGTCTTTTTCTGTCAGCTTGAGTGTTGATTTTTGAGTGTTTGTGTGTAGCTTGAAAGTACTTGTGACAGGAGTTATTATGATGCCCCGCTTCCCCATTCTTAGTTACCTTACATTGTTTACTTTTGTACCCTGTGACTAAGCTTATGAACCTTCTTCTTCCACAGAGCAACAGACCACAGATGAAGGTGAAACTGGTGGTATTGATTTTCGAAATGTTCTTTTTCTGTTGTCTTACATTCACTGCTAACCTTTTAAACTCGAGTTCTTGTTTCTCTGAAACTAAAGAAAACCGTCTTCGTGTAGAACTTTTCCTGGATCTTGGCCAGCTGTACAACAAATGTGATCCCTAAGTGGAAACCAGTCCTCTATGTTTTTAACTATCCCTCCCAGCTAATTAAATGACAGCTTAAGTCATGGCGTCCTGAGGGAATTTTGAAGGAGAGGGTATGAGCATTTGAGTTTTTAAAGATGATGAGGGGAGGGGAGGAGAAATTCTCAGTGGCATGTATTTGACCATAAATTAACTGAGTAGTTTAAACTTTCCTTTTAAAATGGGAAAATTTGAGTCCTTTTATTGTTTCCTAATTTTAAAAAGTGGGGGTTGGTTTAATTTTTGTTTGTGCGATGTTTCTTTCTTGTTTTTGTTTATTTTTCACCAGCAATTGAAGTGACAGTTGTAAAAGCAGATGGTTTTTTTGGTAAAACATTGTGAAAGAGGATGGGTCCTGTGTGAATTTTCTTTTTCCATGAAGGGTTTTGCAAGTCAGATATATCCTATTGTCTAAACAGAAGTCTATATATTAAATGTATTTTCTTCATATCCTATGTTTGCCAGTGTATAGACTGAGCCATTCATAGCACCCTTTGGAACAGTAATGTGTTTGTGAAGTCTGCATGTTTAGTATGCAAAGTTATTTCATGTAGCTAGTCAAAAGTAACAGCTCTCAGCTGAGATCCAGCTAAATCTGAATCCTGAAAATCTGTGCATGCTCACAGCATTACTAATTCAATGCAGCTGTCTCATAATGCTGACAATATGAGACTTGAAAATGCAGTGAAAATCTGAGTGAGTATGATTTAACTATCGTGCCTTATTCTGGCAGCACAGGAGAAGCATGTGCATTTTATTGAACTTCTCTCATCCCTTTCTCTGCACAGCATGAATCCTTCATTTTCTCCAGAATTAGTCACTTTTGCTGTATTGGTTTACCTGTTAAACATATGTTCTTTGGATATATATATATAAGTGCAATTACTGTATTTCACATTACCAAATGTCACTGAACTTAGAAAGCAGGATATCACATTTGTCTTGCGTGTTTAGGAAAGCATTATTTTTTTTTCTCCCGTGTTCTTTTCTGTCTTTAATTTTAAAACTGAACTAATTTTAAAGCTAAACTTTGTATCAAACTTTAAATAATGCCCTTTGCTGTCTCCTGATTGGTGTGAGGAAACGAGTCCTGTCTGTCCTTTGATTGTGGAGGAAGACTTGATCCACGGAGCTGCTGAAGCACAATAAAAATAGTGTCTTCCAACAAACATGCTCCTAATGTGGAGATAAACACTTAAGCTGTGCCTTATGTGTCATGAAGTAGAAACAGGAAGAGCATCTATGTTCTATTACATGAGACCAATTTGAATAATTTGACACTGATTTTGAAAAATTTGACTGTGGAGATGAACAGCACAGTATTTGACCGAGTCACTTTCATGCCTCCACAAGGTTTAAAGCTTGTGTTAGTTTTTAGATTGAGGTTTCCAACATACAGCTGTCTTTCCTGGGCTGGAAAATCATGACTGGATTCATTCTTCTCATATTTATTCCTGTTTTAGGTTTAGCCTTGACTTCTTAACTTTCTGGGAGCTTGTTGCTTAATGATTGTTAAAAATCACACACAAAAAACCCACACATGTGGGATGCATAAATCCAGCAAGATTTCTAAGAAAAGTCTTTGTGATTTCTTTCACCTTCTGCTTGTTTAATTGCTGGAAATAAAACAATTACTTGTGGATTTGGGGAAGATGACACGATATGAGCTCTTCTGCATTATGTCATCGTGGCTGAGTAATGCACCTGCTCCAGCAGCACATCCAGAGCAAATTTCAGCATGGTATTTTTCCATCATCAGTTGCTGTGCATTTGGAATTAAAGGCTCCATCTCCATTCCTAAAAATGAAAAACACCAGGGGGCAGATTTCAGATGTTCTTTATTTCATGTGCTATGTAAGTCTTTCTTGTCTTTTGTACTGCTGTGGAAAAAAAATGTTCTATATATACAAATATAAATAATATCTAATTTTATAAATTTATAGCTATAAAATTAGATGTGTCCTTCCATGAACCAGCACTGCCAGCAGTAATATGCAGGAATGTTGACTGGTAAAGCAGCATTTGTGGGTGATGGAGGCGGTGTGCTCTGGAAAGTAAACTCCATGTAATTGAACCATCACCAGCCATCAGCTGCTCTGTATTATGTACAGAATGTGATTCACTCAGACTGTACCAAATACGCCACTGATGGCCTGAAATTTAAAGATTGATGAAAGCCCCAGAGTCAAATGCTGCATTAATGACATTGCAGTCAGTGCTGAGATGAAACATGCTGGGTGTGGGTCTGCCAAGAGAAGTGGCAAGGCTGTATAATAAAGCATGCTTAATGACAGGAGCCCTTATAAATGAGGGAGGTTTTATAGTGACTGCTGAGCAAAACTTGATGTTCAGGTACACCTGGAGACTTGTGCTATTAAAATAGAAATTAGGCTGCCACATTCTCTCTAAGTAAAGAGATTCCTTGTCATTGTAGAACAAAGAGACAGATAATCTGATTTTATTTAGCCTTATTTTATGCACCTCAGATAGGCAGTGTCCTTACTGAGTGAAGCTCTGTGAAAAGTTAGGGGTGAGAGATGCCCTCTCTCCTAGTGATACCTTTAAGATTTTGCTTTTCACAGCTCCTTATCCAGTTACCAATTCTTTCTTTGGCTTTGTTGCCACAATTAGTTTTTCCCTTCCATTATATAAGAGCACCTGTTTAGTACCATATGCAGTGATGCTATATGCTTCTTCCAGTCATAAGTTCTAAAGATCTCACACAATTAATGCAAAATAAACATTCCTGGAAAAGGAAAGTGTGAACTCCAATCTCAGCATGAATTATACACTTCACCAATTTGTTTCAGTTTTTTTTTTAATCTGAACGGTCATGTATAGTCTATACCTTTTTTCCTTCGAGTCTCCTAGCAGCAGTTTAATCACTTGTCTCTGCTAAACAGTGCTGTCCCCCTTCAGAAGTTGTGAACTTGCTGAAAAAGAGATAATACTTGTCTTAGTTTAAGTTTTCTGAAGTCAAGATTTTAGTTTCTGGGTCTCATAGCCCAAAGCTCAGACTACATGCAAGTTCTGAAGTCCAAATTTAAACTAAGAGATGTTAATGAAGCATCTCCATGATGTTTGGAGGCATTTGACTCCCACATGCTTAAATTAACGCTGGATATATGCTTTTTGTTGTTTTTTTTTTTTCCCTTTCCCTTTTTTTTGAAGCAGCCACTAGAGGGGAGTGTTTCTCTTTGAAAAGACCCAGATGAAAGCATTATGAGTTCCCAATTTATTGCATATAAAACCTTTCAAGGCCATTAGTTATCAGAGTATTCAGGCTTCATTCAGTCAGTATGATTTTTGTTGCATTAGGGAAATACCATCTAAGCTCAGATTTTAGTTTCTTAACTTGAATGACACGGGATTCACCTTTCTCCCTCTCACTTTATTCGCTATCACAAGAGCTTTCAATTTCGTCAGCTTCAACCTCAGAATGTGCTTTTCCCCTTCACGTGGCTCTGTTGCTTTATGAGGGAGCCCCATACTTCCTGGTGTTTCAGGAAGTCTGGGCTGGGTACGTGAACCACAAGTACAAGCAGAGGCAGGGATGTCCATAGGGGCCCTGTGCTCTTGCTGCAAGGAGCTGCTATAGCTTGCTAGCCAAAGGGAAAAGAAGCTGCCTCTGGTGAGTAGTGCTGCTTTTTCCTTTGACATTACTTATGCACTAATGAGTTCACATTAATCATCTCTACTGTTCAGTATTCCTGCTAAATCAGTTCTTTCTGTTAGATGTATGGAATTTCTCATATTTATTGTGCTGTTCCTCACTGCTTTGTGTGCACTGCTGTTTTCTACATAGTGAGTTTCCATAGCAATAGATGCATGCTTTCCCAGGGTTTTCATGCTCTGGAGTAGTTTGAAATTAAAAAGCAGGTCTTTATCAGGCTTGTTGTGAACCTGATGATTTTGCAGTGTGAGATGTGATTTATACATGTCTGTGTATGTGCTTGTATGCACAAATAAATTAGTGCTTCCCAGTACAATTGTTTCAGAGGAGTTGGAAGGCTGCTAGGAAATATGGGCTTAGGGAATAGCTTTGTTAAAAATAAGATTTCTAAAATGAAGCAGCTCTTGAGAGGTAAATGGAAATAAGAACGATTTCATGGCTTTCTTCAGGACTTGCTTTCATCCCTCAGAAGCATTTGTTTTGTTTTTGTTTTGTTAACTAGTGACTGGATAACTGATCTGACACAACCTGAGTGGGCTTAGGAAGGAAGAAATCACTGTTGTTCAGGGTGCGATGTTCCTTTCTCTGTCTTGCAGTCTGGTAACAGCACCCAGCCTCAGCAGTCCTTGTCTTTGTGTTAGGAGCACAGGGCTTCAAGTCTCCTGTTTGCATACATGTGCTTAAAACCTTGGATCTCTTTCAGTGAAACTAAATGTCTTTTCTGTGTGTTTCACAACTGATGCTAATTGTATCAAGTACCTTCAGTGGAAGGAAAAAACAAATACCTCTGTTTCTCATTAACCAAAACCTAAAATAGGGTATAATGCTTCCAAAGTTGCCTCAGGAAAGTGTGAAAGTTTCTTCCTTAGGTATGGAGATGAATTCTAAAGTAACCACTTCTTTACACAGCCAGCAAGCGGTCCACCTCCACAGCAAACCTCAAACCAACAGAAGCTGCCATGAATAAACGTTTGTCATCATCTGCAGCACTTTTAAATTCTTCTGATCGAAGTAAGTGTTTGGGTTTCTGTTGGTAGCAGGTGTACTGCTTACCTGTCACTGGGGAGGAGACAGGAGGAGAAATGATGCTCCTCTTCCTCCCTTGCTGTGTAACTCACTTCCTGTTTTCATCTCAAACGTATTTCATGCAATTTGTTAATCCAGCCTGACTGTTCAGGGGTTTCACCCAGTTGATGTGATCTCTGTTTAGAGGAGAAGAATGACGGTAAAGATTGCTGTGTTGTTTTTTTTTTTATTTGGTAAATTATTTATGTAATCAAGTTATTGAAGTCCAATCGTGGTGAATGGTAATTCCCAAATCATTTCACATAATTTTAGAGGGTTGCATGCCTTAAATCGCATCCTAAATTTTCAGCAAACTAAAAATAGTACAAAAAATAGTTTGACTTGTTCTGTTAGCTCCAGTCATTTGATTGCCTGTGTGGAGGGAAAAATCAAATTAGTTTTGGGATCAATCTTTAGTGCAGGTCCTGCACTTTATAAACACATGCTTTCTTTTTAACCTTAGAATTCTGTGTTTAACAAATAGAAAAGAGTGCATGAAATGGGATTTTTTTGGGTGGGAGCATGTCGGTTTGTTGCGACCCGGAGTTGTAATGTGGTTATAGCCAGGTAGGTGTACCTTACTGTGCCAATATCAAGGAGAAGTGGACAGCAAGCACTATTCCTTTTATTTTATTTTTTAAAGGATATCTGAGGGTATTTAAGAAGTCTGCTACAATTTCTGTGGATTCCAATTTCGTTGGAAAAAGCTTGCTGTGGATATGCAAGCTGTCTGCTAGAAAAACCAGTACCAAGGGCACAGCTAGCAGTATTTCTGCTGGTTCAGGTTGGAAGGTGATGCAGCAGAAAAAATTTGCATTCATATGCTCTTTGCCTGGTGTGGAGACTGGTGAATATATCCATAGTGACGCAGCTGCAGGGGCACTATCTGAGTCACCGGGGACTGCTTGCAACCTGAAGTGATTTTTGTATATAATGTCTGCAGGGCTCAGCTCTGGGTGTAAATCAGAAACAGCCGTAGAGTACAAATTAAGCACATAACAAAGGAACCCAGTAATTATCAGCTAAATGGAATTGCTTTCAAACTTACAGTCTACCTTGAAATCCTTTGTGAATCTGTTTGCTTTGGAGGGAATAGTCTCAGGTGGTTTGAAAAGGAAAAAATTTGTAGGGAACTTCTGAGCACTTGGATCAGCTGGGCATAGAGGATGACAGACTGACACATTTAGGTGACAGCAATTCTGTACACTTGGTCTGGTGCTTGGGAAAAAATGTTTGCTGAATGATGACTAAATTCAAATGACAGAGGAAAATACAACTGCAAAATTGACCAGATTGTTTCTGCCACGTGTGTGGAAAGGTGGAGGGACAAAATGCAGAATTGAGAGATGAGCTTGTCCCTGGGTCAGTGGAGGATTTCCTCAGTCATATTCTGTTTATGTGCTGAGCTGAGAGCACTTTTTCTCACTCTTACACCAAATGTGAGCAGCAGCTTTTTTTCAATTATTTGTTCACAGAGGCATACAAAGATGACCTAAATAGGTCAAACATGAAGTCTGTATGATTGGCCTCCTGTCTCTATGATAAGCAAAGAACAGGAATATAAGAAATAATGCTAACGTGGAGTAAATCTTCCCTGATCCAATTTTTCTGCTTCTGAAGGATCTATACTACGAAGTGACTTAATTGTATTTCTGTATCTTAGGGTGCTGGGGCTGGTGTTGGAGGGGACTTCTCAGCTTTCCTATGAAATTAATCAATGCACTTTCACTTCCAGGTACCACAAAGCGAAGCGCCTCACTAAACAGACTGAATAACAAAGTCCCTCTACACTCCTCTCAGCAGTCAGCACTCAAAGGTTCACAGGTGGAACAGAAAGGTGCTAGAAACAACTTGGTCTGGAGAATTGGGAGGCATATATGGGATATTTGGAGTTGACTTTAAGCCATGCCCCAGTTTCACTGTACCTGTTTTTTACTCACGCTTTCATTGCTGCAATGCACTGTGGCATAACAAATTAGTTATGAGCATTCCAGTGCCAGATACTGGGTAACTTCCTATAAATCACTGAATCTCTTAAGAACTGGAAGAGGGTGGGGCACAATAGATAAATGGTAGCCAAACCATTTAGCCTATGAGAAGCTTCTTCATAATGATAGATCAGTGTTTTGTAGTCAGTTTCTTGGCAAAAGCAAAGAAAAATGGGAATGGCTGCTTAGAAAATTATATGTGTATCTTGTTAAAAATAATGTTCCTTACGCTTGGTCTCTAGGAGGAGCAGAAAAGAAGAGGAGCACATCTTTGAATAGAATGAGTAGTAAACCCCATTCTTCTCCTGAACTAGAAAAAGTGAAAAAGGAAGAAAAACCAGGTGGTTGTTTCATAAAGCTGAATACTACCTTTAAAACCCATTCCCAGTAAAGTTTGGTTAGACCTGCTTTCACTAGTTTCCTTTGGTTCTGAAACCTTCAGGACATTTTAAGGGCTTTTTTAGTTACCCAATGGTAAAGATAAAGTAGTAAAGATAGAATTTCTTCCTTTGGACAAAAAAAAAAAAAAATCCTGTGAGAAGGACTTAATTGGATTGGGCTCTAAGTAGATTGTGAATTGTCTCTCTGCTGAGAAGAGAGATGTGTATTTGAAAACTGCTAGGACTCAGCTATAGTGAACATCAGTGATGCATTCATTTCTTAGTTAATATCTTACTTCTGGTATTTAAGCTCTCTTTCGTTGTTCAGTTTAACAGCATCTTCTCTAGTCCTGCTGCTGGTCTAAACTCTGTGCATGTGAATGACCAAGGAAACCTGTTACCACTTCACTCTTTCACTGTCTATATTCTCACTGTTAAAATTTCTCTTTTCTAGTACCTCATCCTAAAGCAGAAGACTAGAAACTTCTCTAACACTGTTTTTCCTTTTGAGTTAACAGTTCTGAAACTTTCCATTTTAGCAGCTGTTGCCAGCAGTGGGAACATTATTCTGTTTCAGAATCTTTCCTGTATGGGAAAATGCTGGGTGCTATGCGAATTTGTCTGTGCAAGTGTTGCCCGGTGATAACCATTGGCTTTGCATTGCAAACCTTTGTATCGTGTCAGAACAGCTTTCCTGCAGTCCAGGGTGTATAGCTCCGAAGAGTTGGTGAAAAACTTTTTGTATTTTAACTCTTACATATGCATGTCACTCTACTCACTTTAATTTAATCAGTGTTAAGCAAACCAAGGACAAGTGCAGCATAAGAGATTGCAGTGTTTAACCTTTCTGAGCTTTTAGTTTTGATTTCCCTCTACATGACTTCAGTATTTTTCTTCCAAAACTGTTACAGTTCACAGTGATGCTTACAAACTTCCTTTGCTTTGTACTGCTTGTCTTTTTCATTATATGATTTCATGTTGGATCCTTTTTGATTTGTTCCCATCGTTTAGCTCGTCGCTCCCAGGTCAGTCCTCTGGACAGTAGCGTAATCAGTCGCCTCCTCGCCCCCACTCAGGCCTCCTTAGCTAGGAGTAAAAGTGCTGCTACATTGTCGGCTGATGGACAGGATCCCTCAGGTAACAGGAGGGCAGCAAGCCTGAAAGGTTTTTACAATTGTTCTTCAAGCAAGAACATACCAATAACTAACTGTGCTACCCCTCAGTGTGAATCAGATACTTGATATATGGTTATGTATGGTATTACTTATCCAGTGTTTAATTTGGTCAGTAACAACCAATTCATATGCTGTGTTGCATGTTTGTTTTGCAAAACCAGAAATAATAATACTGGCTTTTAAACTGAGGTGCCAGTTTACTTGTTTGTTTGGGGTTTTGTTGTTGTTCTTAGCTGACTGAGAGATCTGCATTTGGGTGTATGCTCGAATGAATCTGAGATGTACTGGTCAGAGAACAGTAGCAGGAAATTAAACAGAAGGGGGATAAAACAACCAATCATCCCAAAGGAGGCTGAAAGAATAAGTGCGAGGCCGAGATTTTTTATTGGGAGAAACTCTTTTACAAACATGGGAAAGAAATGGCCTTACCATAAGTGCTGGGAGCCCTGAGCTGGCTTCACTGTGGCTGACTGTCGGAGTAGAGGCACACCAGCAGGAGCACGTACTGGAGCAACCCTGGCTGGCTCAAGCCATTTTACATTGATCCAGATGGAGCTGGTAAGCTCACACAGTGGCTCAGCTCAGTACTAACACCGGAATTTCTACATCTTGCTCAGCTGCAAGCCCTAACTGCATCCCACATGCCTTATAACCATTACTGGCGTTGAGAATACCCCAGTAAATACGTATGTGGAACAAATGCAGTTTCTTTTTTCCTCTCTCACCTTATGAGCGTTCCCAGTTTTGCTTATTTTCTCTTCGGTAGATTCTTCTGTCTTTATTTTTTTTTTATCTTATGCCACTTAACTTGATCCTTGTTGGTGATGGTAACGTTTCTGCACTGCTCCCTTTGTACAAAACTCAGGTTTTTGGTTTGTAGTGGTCACATTTTTGCACACCTACCAATGTGTCACTTTTATTTTACCACGAATATTTCAGTTCATGTCATGTGGGGAAATGCCACTTTTTCACTGCTGCTGACAGCATGTGATTTAACTCACTATTGCTGAGTTAAAGATAACTTATTGTCTTATCAGTTTACTTGGAAGTACATTAGAACAAGCTAAACACAAACAGAATGCAGTTCTCCTTACGCAAATGCTTTAAATATAAAAATAAAATGTATTTTCCATAAAGCGACAAAACTAATTGCTGGCATCTGTCACAATTTTTTCATACTACAGATAACTCACATCTAGTTTCGGATTTTTACATGTATGTATGCTTGTCCATCTGTGATTATTTTAGTGAAAAAGGTAATTAGAAGATACAGTATTGAGAGAAATTGTATTATTTGTGAAGCAATTGGCAGTTACCGTATGAAAGCTATTGTAGTTTTCTCTTGATACGATTCTTTTACTCTGCTTATTTTGATTTGGTAATGTGGATAAAGAGGTACAAACATTTTGTAATAAAGGACTCGGAGAGGCAAAGTAGAATAAAATAATGTTGCATAAATGCTTATTTCACAAGAAAAGTTGGTGAAGTAATGCTCAGATTCCTAATATAATGCAGCTTTGAAACTCTTAGAAAAGGAAGATCTTATGAACGTGGGGGGAACACACTTAAAATTTGAACCAGTCATAAAGAGTCATGATAAGCATTTAGAACTGTTGTGAAGCATTTGTGATAAGATGCAGCTTGACTGGAATCAAAATGACACTAGAGTATTGGAGATTTTGGTATTGTTTGGAAAAGCATTTTATTTTTATCTACGTCAGATTGCTGCTTTCACAGTGGTTTTGTTCTTAGTGCTGTTGCTTCCAAAGTACTAATCGTGTGGTGGCAATGTCTGTGTCCGTGACCCATTGCAATGTGCACTTCCTGTGGTGTTTCTCTGTACAGTTTCTAACACACACAATCTTTCTTTTTCTCTTTCTCCCTCTTCCTTTTCTCCTGTTCTTATGCTGTGCACTTGGTTCTTGTTTTGTCTTGTCAAATTCCTAACTTTTATAGAATCTCACCTCTGTCCTCGTTCAGCTTCAGCCAGTTCCATCAGTTCCCCAGTCCCAACTCTTAAAGTGCCCGTGCGCAGTCGTAGCATCGACAGATTGAAGTCCTCTGTATCTTCATCTGATGCAAGTTCACCCGATCCAACCCAGGTTTGTTGAAATTCCAGAGGAATTAAGTTTCTATTGATTTGGGGGTTTGGAAGAGCTCAGGATGGGATCCTGATTCAGCAGGGTTCTTCCTTATTGAGATATCCTATACATCACATGCTTCAGAAGTACAGTATTGAAATTGCATTGGAATTTTTACTGTCCTTGATCTCTCCGTTATTTTAAATGCAAGCTGTTTGCTGCCTGTGGTTCCTAAAGGATAATTTAGATAACATTGGCCATGTCTGTGTTTTGGAACATAAAGCAGTACACGTTGTTGAAAATGTGTGTTTATGGCAGCAGCTACCTGTCTTTAATGTATCCTGGAGTGAGCGTTTTCTTATTTTTATCTATCTCCTTAGAAATCAGAGACTGAGAAACCATCCCCAGGTTCTGGGTTGCATCGCCCTTCCTCTCCATCTGTGTCTGCCCGGAGACGATCCCCTTCTCCTGCTAATTTGGTGAAGCGTCCTCCATCGCCATCTACAGTTAGGTATGTGTCCTGTGTCCTGGCTAAACGCCTTAGCTCCATCGTGTACATGAGATTTTCAGCGTTAACCCTGAAAAATATTTTCTTTTGCAGACAGAGGACTCGCCCACCTTCACCTAGCATATCAAAACAAAGGCCGCCGTCTCCTACTCCAGTCTCTAAACCGGCACCGATCCAACGCCCACCTCTTACACCAGGTGTTATCAACATTACCAAAAAGAAAACTGAAGCAGAGAGCAAACCAAAGGATAAGAGCACAGAAGGAACGGGACTTGAGCAGGGCACCACACCAGCCTTGGACAGGGATGCAGTAGCAGCTAGCACAAAGACCAAAGAAGGTGAGTGCCTTTCTGTGGCTGAGGCTCTTATTCCAGATATGTGCAGTGTGTGCTAGAGCTGGTGGCTGCCCTCTGTCAGTTCTGGATTCCTTTCCCTGGGACTGTAAGAGCAACTCTGATGCACAAAACACAAGCCTGATTCAGCTGCTGAGTGTATACTGGTGAAATTAGGCTTTGTAGCCGCAGGCAGCGATTACATATCCATGGGACTTGAACAGATTTTTAGGTGTTAGTGCCTAATGGTGGCATTGTTTTGAATGTTTTGTCTTTAGATCAGAAGCAAAATAACTGATGTCATGTTCGTTAAAATGACTTCAGCTGGAAGGCTTTGTAAATGTTAAGCAGACATGTATGTGCTAATCTGTGAAATGTTAAAAAAAGAGAGGCACTCCTCACCAATATTCTCCTGCTGTTGCTCTACTGACACCAAGAGCTAATCCTGTGAATATGTAGATGACCTATTGTCATGGAAAAAATCATATTTATAGAGTGTGAATAACTGATAACAATCAGAGCTCTTTAAATATTTATTGAGTGTAACTGGCTGACATGATTTTTTGTTGTTTTATTTTTTTTTTAAATGTTAATTTATAATAGTATCTCTGAGGTTCAGCCTTGGTAACACCAGGCAGGGCATGAGCAGCCATAAACAGCAGGGCTATGTAAAAACGTGCTAACCTGGTGGCTGGGGCTGTTCTCGTCTCCATGTAAACTGGAAAATGATTTGTTGTTAACACATGATATTACTGAAGTAATTAGTATAAGCCTTCAAGGCCAGGTAAAGACACCCTATAAATACAAAGGCATTAATATTAATGTTATGAAAGAAGACATATTTAAAACTTAATATTTCTTAATAATCATGAGCGTGCATTCTGTGTTATTTGAGGGTTATTTAATGTATTTCTTGAAGCAGGGTTTTTTTTTTTCTTTTCAGTTTTCTTTAAACGCTTCTAATTGTTCTAGAATGATTATATCTCTTAGAAATGTGTTATAAAGTACTATGGTAATTGGAGAATATCATTAACCATATTGTCTGCAACATGGCTGGAACTGTGGTTAAAATGAGTCTTTTCAGCATCAGTGCACACCCCTTCAGGACCACCCTTTGGCTCCTGTGGGTCTCTGTATGCAGAGATGCTTGCTGCTCAGTGATGGGGACTGATCTAAATGTTAGTGGGTTAGTAGGCGAAAAAGAGCTGTCATCCTACAGTGATAATGTCTTTCTTAATTTTAAGTTACTGGGACTTGTTAACAGCAGTTTCTTTTCCACTTTGCAGAGTCAGGTAGCAAAGCAGCAGCAGGGACCACCACAGCTGAAGAAGCTGCTAAAATCTTGGCAGAAAAACGACGTTTAGCACGGGAGCAAAGAGAGCGGGAAGACCAAGAGAGAATTCAGCGACAGGAAGAGGAAAGGTAACTGCAGGAGAAGGAAGTGATCCTTCCTGCAGTGGTTGTGGTTGATGCAGACACAGCTGTATGTTTCCCTAAGTGTTAAATTTGAAATGGGACAGGTTGCTATGTATATTGTTAGGCTGTACCTCAGTATATATGTGATGCATGGTCACAGTGCACATCATTGCTTCCTTTTCCTAAGTCACCCTTCCTGTTCTTTTTTTTTTTAAATCTAGAGTGTGCTTTTTACACTCTTTGCTTTGTTGTCTTGAAACATTCAGCCTTTCTGAACAAAACTTTTCTCTGATGAAGTCAGGCAGTAACTACATTAAACATTCTAGTGGTGACCTTCATCAGGATCGGAAACGTTGCAGTCAAATAATTCAAGGCAACCAATCAGAATATCTTTGGTTCACCACATAGAAGTTGTTAAAAATAACAGCTATGTGCTAACTTTACTCCAGATCAGGGGTTACTTCTCTGTACTTCTCTGAACATTGGAGTATCAGATTTTGTGTGTTTTCCACTCATGGATATAAAGCTGACATAAACTTAAATGCAGTCTGATGTTGATGTTTTGTCAGAAATATGTCATGTTCTTACTGGATTTTACTGGATGTGTATGACTGTGTCACACCTCCAGTATATCACTGAACTGCAACTAAAGAAGAAAAAATACTTTATAAAATCTGACTAGATTTGATTGACACTGAAAGTTGCATTCATATCAGGCATGCAGTGACTTCTGTTCAGTTGTTATCTTGTAATACATGTCTTGGTCGAACATTCCATTATTGAAACAACTGGTCTTGGCCTTGTCTTAATCAGCAAAGAATATCTAGGTGCACATAGTTTCCTCCAAGTGTTTCTGCATTTCCTTGGACTGGTCTGGATGGTGACATCTGTAGATCTACAGCACAAACTGTCCTTATGCAGTGACTCTGTGATTGGCTGAATTAGAAATTCTTGCTTTCCTCATCTGTCTTACATGCATGCGTGCTTACAAACACCAATTTATGTCTTGGCAACACTAGAATCAGAGAAGAAGAAATGACCAAGAGAGCAGTTGAAGAAAAAGCACGACGGGAAGAGGAGCTCCGCAAGCAGGAGGAAGAGAAGAGACAAGTTTACGAGGAACAACAGAGACAAGCTGAAGAGGAGAGAATCCGCCGAGAACAGGAAGAGCAGGAAAAGCTTGCAGAGCTTCAGCACCAGGTTTGCTTATCTGTCACCATGTTGCTTATCTCCTTTCAACTGGAGTTGATCGGAGAACGTTCTGAGGTCCTTTCCTTGCCCTAGTCTTTGTGATTTCTGTCAACTTTTGATCGGTTCAGGTGTGAGACAGAAGCACACATTTTCGAGTTCTTTGGGTTTTTTTAGCCATCTAGGATGTTATTTTGCATATGTAAAAGTACCTGTGTTAACTGTTTTACCAACATACTGGTGTGAGTTATAAGAAAATGGTTGGTCTGCCTGGAAAGTCATCTGACATCCTCTGTTCCCAGATGAGCAAACAGAAAGATCAGTAGTGCTTCCATCTGCTCTTCTTATTGATAAATAGTCTTCCACAGCCAATACCCATGTGCCTTTACAAAGGCATCTTTCTAAGTGAAGGAAACTCTGTTTTGAAGGAAGTGGACTTTTTTTGAATGAGATTGATTTTCTAAATCAAAGCAGCTTTACAGTGAGATGGTTTGTGTTTAGAGAGCTGTCTTACAGATAGCATTGATGTGTGTCTAAACATTTCTTTAAAAGCTTGCTTAGATTTATAACATTTATGTAGTGCTGACTGTACTTACTTCCTTTTCAGTCATAGTGAAAAAGATTTTTCTAGTGTAGAAGGAGCAGATGATGCTCAGCACAGAGTTCCTTTTAATAATAATGCCTGGCTGGCAAAATTTTTAACTTAAGCATGTGACATACAGGATTAACTTGCTGTTCTGCTGCTTCATAAACTGTTCTTCGAAAAACTTTTCTCATGAGGTTTGAACCCTAAGTAGCCCAACAACATCCAGAACATTTGCATAATGATAATACAGCCACACGCGCTATTTTTCTTTTTGTGTCAGTTTTTGAATGTCATAGTAATATCAGTTTCACATCAGTAGCTGTGTAGTTGGCCTTCAGCTGCAATGTGTGGTTCTATTAAATAGTGATTGCCTGCTGTTCCTGTCTGTGTTACTTCAGAATCTGTGTAGCAGGTTTACTTTTAATTCTTGGAGATGAGTTGTTCACTTGAATGCTTTTCTTTATTTTCAGAAGGAAGAAGCTGAAGCAAAAGCTCAAGAAGAGGCTGAAAGACAGCGGCTGGAAAGAGAGAGAATTATGCAGCAAAATATGCAGGAAAGGCTTGAAAGAAAAAAGGTATGCTGTTTTGAATTTTTTTTTTACCCACACCCTAGAACAGTGGTTGAAGTGTTAGCATTAAAAGAAACTGAGCAGGCAGTCTGTCTCAGATTCATTTAAATAGTATTTTTTTTTTAAACCAGCTGTGGCTTGTGAGCTTTAAAAACAGTGAGTAAAGTATTAAGTGTACGAAATAAGGCAATATATGATGATTGATGAAAACATAAACCAGGGTGCTGAGAAATAAAACTCTTGTCATTGCAAATATTTTCCACTTTTTAACAGAGAATTGAAGAAATAATGAAAAGAACACGAAAATCCGATCAAAACGAATCCAAGGTACTTATTTGCTTAGATCTGTGTAATGACCCTTCCAAAGAAGGGTTTGTCTTGTAACCTTTGTTTTTCAGTTACTCTCAATCTGGCATCTATGTAAGGGACCAAGTTCTAGTGCACCAGAATAATTCTCAGTAGGTTTTATGCATTGTACACGTCCTTTTGCATTGCTGTTTCAGAAGTCTTCGATGCATTCTGTTCAAGGCATACAGAAACAATGTGATCTGGCATTACCACTCGCTGACCAGGTCCAAAAAACAGCGGATAGTAGTGGATTTTATTTTTTAAACGGTCATCCTTCTCTGACTGTTCAAAATGCCATCCTATTTTGATCCCATGTGGCTGAAAACCAATAAATATTTATTGCACGCCTTGGAAAAATGAGTGGGAAGGGAACTCAGGAGTACTTCCTAGGTAGGAGATGGAAGTGAGTCTCCTGTGTTTACAGGCTCTGGCTCAGCAGATCTGCTTGTTCCTGAGTGACCTGAAAACTCAGAGTCAGCTCCAGCAGCCCTCTCAGTTGACTCCCTGTCCCAGCCATGGATGCAGATTGTCTGTTAACCTCTAGATTAGTGTGACCTTACTGTTTGGTGCAGAGCAGTCCTGTGTGGGAGCTGTGACTGCATCATTTGTGAAAAGCTTCATTTTTGTGAGCTGTTGTAACACTATGGGAATTCAGTTGCAGAATGAGGGAAAGTCTGCCTGCGAGGTCATGGAGGGAGAGGATATTGAAGAGGAGGAAGAACTGGGAATTGAGAAGGCTGATCAACCAGGTAAGGAAATGTGATGAGTCAGATCTAAGTCACTGTCAGTGTCTCCGTGATGCTGAAGTTATGTTAAAGATGTCAAATCAATTAATGGCATCAATTGTGATTAACTGAGACACAAGTCCCAAAAGTGCTGCAGAGTCTTTTTACTTAAACTCTTTCTACTTAAACCCAGTTCTGTACCACAGAAGACATCCAAAGTGATGAAATGCAAAACGATGTGTGTGTGAAGACAGCATGCTTTCTCTTCATGAGTGTATTTTTAAAGATGGAGAACAAACGTGTTGTTATAGGCGGCTTGTTCTATGGATTGATTTCTCTGTTGAAACAGAGTGCCTCAGATTTTTGGCAAGGAAAGATCATTTCAACACTTGTATTTTATTCGTTTAGAATTGCAGCACTGTTCCTGAAGCTCTGTTGTGTTTTTCATTCCCCCACACCTTCAGGAAAGCTAAATGGCATTGACTTACCCCAGGAAGATACAGGGGAGACAGAGGGTTGTGTACAGACTGCACATAGCTTGATCTCTGCAGAATCTGGGCAACGTGCTGTGACAGAGATGAAGGCCAGTGAAGTATTTATGAATGGCAGTGATTTGAAAAGTGATGAGGGGTCTCTACTTTTTACTGAATTAAAGGATTCCAGGTGAGTCTGCATTTTTGTGCTGTTCTTTGTCACAAAAGAAATCCCTTTAATAAAAAAAAGGTAGTTTTAGTACTGTATTTATCATTGGGTCAGATTCTGTACCCCAGTAGTTTGGTGTATTTCTCTGCATGTGGTATGTGACTGCTGTCAGTTTACTGGCTCATGGAGAGGCAGTTCCAGATAATTGTTTGCTTAGATGGCACATGTTGACATTACTGCTTTGCTAAGTGACACACACAGCCTGCAACATGGCAGTGTCACTTGTAAGGAAGGATATTGGCTTGAAATCTTTTCCCTCTAAGTAGCTTTTCATTAACGAAACATTAAATCAGGAGGAGGGGGACAAAGAAGAGAAGAATAACCTGCAGAAAGCTGTAGAACAATTTCAGTGGTGCTGAAACACCAGATAAAAGGAGGCTTTTGTGTTCTATGGATATTGTTGTGTTCCAAGATTTATCTTTTTTAAACATAAAATATTTGCATCTACTACTGGAAAATTTGTCCTCTGATGCTAGTTCCATCTGCTTATCTAAACATGAATGATTTAGAAATGGCATTGTGAACTCTTCTCAAAGTGCTGATAACTGAATTCCTCTAGTGGTGAACTATGAAGATGTTTTCATTCACTTCTGAAAAATGAATGAAAATTGATCTCTTGGACTTTGAATCTCTTTAAATGTACACAGTCTTCTGAGAATCAGTTCTGTGTTTAAAAAGTGTAACTGGAGGGGAAAGAAAAGGAGAAACGCAGATTACTAAAATAGAATTTTAACAGAGCAAGTCTTTAAACTTGCTGGTTCCTAATATCAGTTGTGGAACCAGACCTTACCTGAGAGATATTAGTATAGTAAAAAGTGGTTATATGTTGGTGAGTGGTTCCTTCTGCACTGGTTCTTGGAAGGGAGATCCCATGTTGCAGCTGTAGGAGCTTGTCTGAGATTGCCTTTCAGGATGTGCAGTGCTGTACAAGGTGTGCAGGCTAATTGGCTGTCCTGTAATGAATCTAGAGGTCAAAAATCCAGAAACTGTAATTCAAATACCTGTTTGCTTTTTGTAGCCATCCTGCAAAAGAAATGGTTATTGATGACTCGGCGAAGTTGGATGTTAATGAAGCTGATTGTACAAGTGGACTTATTCAGAATCTTAATGGAAAATCTGATCCATGGACTTCTGAGGAATTAATTGACATTGGAGTACATTCCAAGTCAACCAAACTGAGTTCCGACAGCATCTCTGCTGGTAACTGTAATCAAAACTTGAATGATGCTGCTACAATACCTTTTAGTCCCAAATTGACTTACGAGGAAGATGGTGCAGTGAATTCATTGACCAAACATATAGATTCTTCATCAGGTAATTCAAGCTGATTTCCCTATCTCCTCTTCTGGCTAGGTAATTAACTCTGTTGCATTTTTACTCTCCTTGCCTTAACTTCAGCTTCTTATTTTCAAGGCACTTTCCCCAATGTGTAGACTGGAGGGAAAGCTCTTTCTTTAGTGCTTGTTACTTGCATTTGTCAAAAGAAGTCACCAGTTGATGCCTTGTTAAGGATTTGCTCTATGCAGCAGCTAAGGCCTGACATGAAGGCTCTTCCAAAGACAAAGCCAAGCTCCTATTTAGCTCCTGCATCCCCTGTCAGCACTCAAGCCCATCTCATATATTCTTCTATTCTGTTTTCTTCTAAGATGTCTTAAATGGCACGTGTTACTTTGGAAGATACTAACAGTTCAGTAGGTGTCTGATGTAACTCTACAGACAAGATCCAGCTACTTTCCCCTTTCCACTCCAAGGCATGTTCTGTAACTTCTTGATGCTGACCTGCATGGTCTTAAAAGGTCTCTTCAGGCTCTGGCAAGGTACCTGCCCTCTGTACTTACTGTAGAATAGGCTTTTGCTTCACTGAAGGGGAGTGACACCAACCTCAGATTCCACAAACAGTTGTGTTACGTGTTAGGAGGAGTAATAAAGCTACACACACAATATTCAAAACTTTCTGGAAGAAATCAGACTGCATCTGAAGCCGATGTACTTGAGAACCCAGACCCTGATGCAGTGTAGTGTCAGAGAGGCCTTGGTGTGCTAGTTCTCTTAAGATTAAACTGCTCAGTTGTTGAAGCTAACCCCCAAGTGAACACACAGCAGAAGTCTCTGTCCATGAGATAAATGACTGCGTGAACAGATGAAGTAAATGGCAGTGGGAAGAAACAAGACTTGGTATCCACAGTTTCTTTCAGTGATGTGTAGCACTTTTTTTATTAAAGTGTAGCACTTTTCTAGACTGAACTGTTTGCTGAGTCTCCTCTGTCGCTCTGCGTCTTGTGAATTTTGGTCTCATGGACACAGAGACGCTCAGATTTTCCTTTGGGCCACCCCTGAGCAGTCTGTGGGAACAGGATGATGTACTGTGATACTGCTGATCACATTTTGTTGTGATCAAAGTCATTCATTTCTTAGGGAAGAAAGCGTTGCCTTTTAATTCTGAACTTGAATGTGTTTAGAGACAATGTGCTTTAAGAATTACTGTGGAAACACCACTTTGGAAATGAATACTCATATACTTTTTTTGAAAGAGAAGCTACTGTGCTGCCATTGCACTGTAAGACACCAGGTGACTCTGTGCTTACCCTCCTGGATGCAGATACTGACAGTGTCAGCAGATTTATGTACAATACACACAGTGTGATGGTTAAAAACTCTTCTTTGCTCTTTGGACAGAACTGTGAACACTTGAGACCTGGAAATAATCTGGTTGCACTTCAGTAATTCAGTGTTTTATCAAGTATGAAGGCCTTGTTTTGACAAGCTGCTTGTTTACCTTTATCCATCTTCAAGTTTGCAAAAAATAAATAACACCAGAGAGGGCTGACGAACTTCTAGATTTGCACCTTGAAAAACTTCAGGGAGACCATTGTGCTGATGTTCCATTTGTTTAGTTTAGCTGTTAGAGAGGATCTCCTTGTTCAAGTAATGCTTGTTTCCCTCTTACAGACTTGACACTAACCTGTTTGAGTCTTGTTGTTTTCCTGCCAGTGTAATGCACAGCAGTGTGCCACAGGGGACTTCCCAGTTAGTTTCTGGGCAGCTTTTGCATATTCCTAAAACAGCACTTGAAGACTTAATTGGTGTGTGCTAAAGCTGAGCACCAGTGGTAATGTTGTGGAGAAAGGCCATGTGCTTGTTGGTTCACGTGCTATCTAAAAATGCAAAATTGAGTCTCTTCAGCTTTGAATTGAGAAGGAGAATGTCTTATTTTCTAACGTAAAAAATACTGGCGGTTTCAAAATGCAGTGTTGTGTCATCACTAATGTGTTTTAATCTGTTGGAAAACATGAAAACATTTTACAGCCTGTGCACTAATATACTGCAAAACTGTTGAATACCTGGATATGTTTGTCATAGTGCAGTTTAATGTGTCATGCTTTTAAGAATGTTTTCCTTTTGAATTATTTATCTACGCTTGTGTAAGTATTATTTTATTGTGTACATAACAGTATTAGACCACTGAAGTCATATTTTGTTCATGTTAATTACTCCAAGTATTCCTGTTCTAGCTTTATAATAGTGACTGCAAGCTGCATTATATATTTCCCTTCCCCTGAAGCCTTCATTAAGTAATCTGTTTAACCTGAACTTGCCTGCTGTTACAGCATGAAGAGATTAACCAAGCATCTTCCAGAACTGCTACTACAAGTAATAATGCAGTCTTGTTCTTACATCTCCTATAAAAAAAACTGATTAATTTAAAGAATAGCTGTCTCAAATCCTGCTATAAACTCCAGATAAACCATCCATGTGGCAGCTGCATATTCAGCGGTTCATGAAAATGGTTTTGCTGGAACTAAAACTGTACTTTCCCCAGAGATGACAATAGGAAAAACCCTCAGCCTTCTTACTCAGTTTGCTTTCCTGGTAGTCCTGGTTTAGAGTTTAGAGCAGTGCCTTAGGTGAAAGGAAAGATGTATTTTTGTACGATAAGCTGTTTCATTCTGGCAGAGACAATCATTCTAACAGAAGATGCGGATATTTTTTCTGTGCTGATACTGTTTGTCCAACAGTCTGTTACAGCTCTGTGTAAATACGTGCGCGCTGTTAAATAAACTTTGCAGTTGAACAATGCTTTATTTCTATAATGCTAAACATTGCCTTACTAGGAGGCTCCAGGCCCTTGCCATGCTGACCTGCCTTGAGATGCCCTCTGGTACTGCTCCTCACTGCACAGTCCCAGTCGTAGGTGCCTTCGTGAGGTTGGAAGGCAATTTGTACTAACAAACACCGTCAGCTGTTGCTGTGTTTGTATGTTCCTATGAGTTCGCAGAACTTGAATTCTTTAACTTGCTTTTCACTGCAAACCTTTGCCTTCTACTTGTGGCACCAGCACCTTGTTGGTCAAGGGGTAAGACTAACAGTGCTCTGTGGCCATTGTAGAGCTGCCCTGTGTTGGTCTGGAGAGGTGTATCCCTATTTCTGGTAGGTTCTTGTGTGTGAAGGAGAGGGACTGAAGCAGCACCCAGTTTCTGGATGTCATCAACCACTGTGATGAGAGGGGAAAAAAACAAAAGCAAAAAAACCCCTTCAAACTAATATATAGGATAATACAAAGTAGTAGAGAGAGGTTTATGGACAGTGGCTGATTGTGTGTTCTCCAAAGGGGTTTTTTCACAGAGGTTGGTTTTGGTAGATGGTCTGCCCTCAGTTATGTATTTTTTCATTAGTTTACATACGTTGCTGCTCTAGTCTTCATGTATCTAAGGACTGGCAGAACAGCTCTTTCCTGTATCAAGGTATCAGACTCGATTCCAGTAGCTCAGCCGTAAGAGATGTCTATCATATAAGATAGCAACATGAAAATAAAACCATCTTCTAGACTGTAGGAGTCCAAGCAGGCACTAGGTTCATTTTTATTAAATCATAAAACATACACTGACATGATAGGAGAGCTGTGGGCACCAGGGCTACGTTTTAAGGCACTTCTAAATGCACGTGCATTCTGCAGTAGCTTAAAGAACTGCTTATTAGTGGATTAATAATTGGATGTAAACAGCCTTATTTAAACATCATGTAAAAAAAGCAGGTGAGCAAAACTTTGGGGCAAACCATGCAGAAATAAAAACCAGAATGAGTTTATGGAAACTTAACTAATGCTAAATTGTACTGCCAACTGTTGTTATATGTAAGATAAAGCCACTCCATACACTTGTTGTAATTTGGCATGGCAGCATAAGCAAAGGCACTTCTTATTGAGCTGCTGTTCATGGTGTGATACATGTAATGTACTTGTACTTGCAAAAGCATAATAATGGATCTCTCTTCTGGGTTCCACGTTTGCATCTCCCTTTCCGAGGTGCATGCCTTGTCAGAACCACTTAGTGTAAGCACCAAGCTTAAACCTATACTGGACAAGTTTAAAACTAGCTTTGTCTTAGTTTAAATCACACACAGATTATGGGAGTATTTGGATTTTCTAATGCTACATGTCATTTCAAGCCTTTAAACTAATAGTTACTTGAAGGAGAGGTTAGCTTTTTGCAGCAGTACATGCTTTCCTGCTGCAGGAGCTTCAAAACTCAAACCCAGTATATTCAAGCTAGTTTAGGTTTTTTTATACTAAAATTGAAAAAGGTAGAACTCTCAACATGCAAAACCTGCACCTTTACCAGGACTATTTTGAAAAGCAGGGCTTTAAAATCCATTTTAAATCAGCTGCTGTCTGTTCCTTACAGTCGTTTGGGACACTCAGCACAGTAAATTTTTCCATTATGGCAAACAAAGCGCTTGTTGGCCAGAGCACGGGCACACTTTGTGCATTTGAAACAGTAATCATGCCAGGATTCATCTTCGTAGTTAACCACACTGGTTCCTCTTCCAAATCCTGCTAGGAGAGAACACAATTATAGGACGACGATAGTAGCTTTTCCCGTGGCTGGGTTAGTCCCACATCCAGCAGATCTCATTCTTACTGCCTCTCACCCTTCTAGTCCTGCAGCCCATAGTAAAATCTCTAAACTAGCAGCCCCAAGTGCAGCTGAACTGTATTGTTTGCTGCCCTGTAGTAATGCTTTGTCCCTTGTATTCCTTCTCCGGGAAGCAATCAATGGGAGGGAAAGATCAAGACATGGACCAAAGGAAGGGTTGGGCTGAACAGCCTACATTGTTCTTACAGATCCATGCAAGACTTGTGAGATAGACAGGCTCACACCTCAGCTCAGCATTGAGCTTTGTGGGGTTTTCACATCCAGTCACTCATGGGGACATGTACAGTATGTGAAAAACACAGCAGATGTCCCTTCAGGACAATAAAAAACATGTCCCTTTTTAGACCTGTCAGACTAAAACGGATGTGTGAATAGTTCCAGCTGGTGGAGGTACACTGAGGAGTGCACAAGGTAAAGAAGCACGTGGGTTGCAGTTGGATCACATGTAAACTGCTGCGATAAGCCTTGGGATATTACACCTGCTTCCAGGGTTGGTGGCCTCTGAGCTGCACGTCTTTGGGGATCAGAGTTCTGACCTTAAGCACCCCAAGATCTCAAGCTGCATAAAATCCAGCATACCTGTAATGGGATTCTTGCAGCCAGCACACTTCTTGGCAACACATTCCTTGTAGCACTCAACACAGTAAAACTGATCCTCCACAGCTGTAAAGCGCTTCCCTCCCAATTGCTTCTTGCAGTTGGAGCAGATGAAACACTCGGAATGCCAGGGCTGTTCCTGGTAAGTGAGACCTCCAGAAGTGATGGGCTAGGAGGAAAAAGAGCAGGAAAGACATTTCAGAACCAGAACCGAAGAAGGGAGGTGGTACAGACATGAGGTGTTGCGAAAGAGAGCTTTGTCACAGTGAAGGTCACTTAAACATTTTCATTAAAATAAGACTGTGCAACACTTGAGCTCCTCCAGCCTGGAATTTTGCATGCCTGGAGCTATCACAATAGTTTATCTTACTTGCAATTACACTGCAGTTCTGCTTTAATCAATTGTAAGATGGTACAGCAGCTGTTTTACAAAACATTGTTTTATGGCTTGAATACACAGTACATACTGGAGAACTTAGTCACCTCAGCCATGCTTTCCCTAAAGCAAGTACAAGGTTGGTGCTGAATTTCAACAGATTCACCCTCAGCAAACCCTGCAGGCCCTGCTGAAGTACAGCTGTGCCATAGCTCATCTCTCACATCTTTACACTGCTAGCAGCAGCACCAGTATCTTCAGAAAGAAAAACTAGCAATAGTACAACTATAAGATGATCTGCCTACTGGTTTCCTCTCCTAGCTTCTACTACACATGCTACAGGCCCGTTGTGGCAGCTGCAGTGGCAAAGTGGAAGGACTTACGTTCTTGCATTTAGCGCAGGTCTTGGCAAATTTGTGCTCATGACAGGAGACACAGTAGAACTCATCACCCTTCGGGAAGAAGCTCCCAGAGCCAATCACTTGCTTGCACTGGCTGCAAGTGAAGCAGTCCTTATGCCAGACCATCTTCTTGTATTCAACATTTTGGTCTCCTACAACAGAAAGAAATAACACAGATGGGATTTGAGGCCTGTGACAAGCATGCAATGACCTCACGCAGCGTAACAGCTGCAGGCAAGATCTGTCCATACTGCATTATAACAGCTCTTCACAACTGATTTCTACATCCAGTTTTAGCGAGTCTAAGAAAATCTGGAACATCCTTAAGTTTGCCAAGTGCCATAGCAAAGCTTTCGATAGAAATTCTTCAGCACTGACTACTAAAGCCCACGTGAGGGTTAACCCTTGTGTAGAAAGGACAGGTGAGAGCAGCAGTAAAAACCTGCACCGTTTTATGATCCTCCACGCTGTCACTACGACACCGTACTCCTAACTGCTGCTTAGTTAGCCCCTGGTTTTGCCCTAGAGCACAGCCAAGTTGTCACATCAATACTGCCAGCGCCGGTACCTGCGATGATAGGCTTGAAGCAGCCCTTACACCTGGGTGCATCCTCAGCAGCAGTGCAGTTACTACACCAGACCTTGTTGTTCTCCCTCAGCATGAAGGGCTCATTGACCAAGGACGTGTAGCACTTGAAGCAGCGGAAGCAGCTGTCATGCCAGTAACGGTTCTTGAAATGCAGCTCCTGGAACGAACAGAATCAGTGAGCAGTAAGCCCTTCTGGTGCTGAGCAGCACTAAAACCAAGCTACTGTCTCCGTGGTAATTACCATCCCATAAAAAGCTACATCTACAAGGAGCTGAGGTGCACTTTGGGATTTTGGGGTAGCAGAAGGTGCTTCAAGACAACAACTTTGAGATGTGGGGTTCTCTAAGCAAGGGCTAATCTGGTCATCCTGCTCCTTCCAGTTCAGCTGTGTTATTACTGCCACGAACAGGGGGCAGTAAACATTTACAAACTGACTAAAATAAATTCATCAAGTTGAGTGTTCCCAAGCGCTCTGCCCAGAAGATGAGTTTTCTGGGAGACCTACAAAAGCTGCATTAACTGCCTGCTGGGGCAGTTCAGCATTTGCAGCAGTTCACATGGCTGTATCTAGATCCTGAAACCAGATCCTGTGCAAAGGCAGCCTGACCACAGTGCCCCACGGCCTCCAGCTCTTCACCCAAGCAGCACCAGCATGACCCAACAGCCAGAGTACCTGGAAGAGACCTCCACGCAGAAGCTTGCAAAAAAGGGAAACAAGGAGTGGAACAAGCATCTGCCTGCCTTGCTCTCACTGCCTCTGTGAGCACAGAGCAGTTACCTTGGAGTCGGCACCGATGGGTTTCTTGCACTCGATGCAGGTGTTGGCGCAGATCTTCTCGAAGCACTTGACGCAGCAGTGGCGGCCCTCCTTCTGCACGTACTTCTTGCCTTGCAGCGAGTCACGGCAGTAGTGGCAGTCGAAGCGCTCCGACATGGTGCCCACGCTGTAACTGCTGGGCCCTGCAGGACGGAGGAGGGGGAGCTCAGGGCACTGAAGCACTCATAACTGCTCCGGCATCACAAGGAGCGACGAGGAAACGGCTCAGCCGTGAGCGTGTGGTGGTGCCTCGAGGGCTCAATGCTAAAGAAAGCAGCTTCTCGAACAGCGAAAGTTACTCCAACAGTTCTATCTGCTCAGTGGTTTAAAACAAGCCAGCTCTGCCAACTGCACTAACCCTAGTGCTTTCCAGGTGTGCCCGGGTTAGGCTAACACACCATTGGGCTCAGGGTCCGGCTGGAGTACAGCACTGGAGGTTGGTTACAGCAATCACAAACACGTCCCTTGGCACATAGGGAGTGCAGTACCATGAACTGAAGAAGAAATGAGCCATAGGGTGAGGCTGTGCGGGCTGAGTGGTGGCCAGGGGCCGCCCAGCCTCCTGGAAGCACTGTGCTTGCACTTAGCACAGGCAATGTTTTAGTAACGCAAATATTTTCCATGCCCTTAATAGCCATCCAAGATACGAATGCTAGATTTCTGCCTACAAAGAGGCAGGATGGGCTGTGGCCAAACACAAAAATGCAGCTCTTGGCCTCCTGGAGAACAAACTGCTGTTCACCCAATGGCTCAGGGGAAAGCAGAGCCACACAGCCTTTCCCCATCACCTTCAGAGGAAGAATACCAGACTGCTTTATTTACATCGTTCATGTCAAGCAGGGATAACGGTACCTAATCACTCAGAGCTACTCAGGTCATTGTGGCAGACCTGCTGCAGGCCTGGTGAGATCCCAGCCGAGGATTTCTGTGCAGAAATCACCACCAACCAAGAGCAGAGCAGAATAGTTTCCATGCCTCCAGCCCAAGCCTGCAGCCAGCTGCAGCCCACCGAGGGCTTTTGTGCTAGATACTTGTGCAGCTTCCAGCTGCCTCTATCACTGGGCTTTCATGTACAAAGTCATGAGGAACTAAAACAAACAAACAAAAAACAACAAGAAAAGATCTCTCTGTGCTTAAAGAAATGCAGCTGCTCCATGCCTTTCCCTGTGCCCTTCCTCAGAGGAAGCCCACAGAGCTCAGGCCGGGCTCAGTACCTAGATGGGGCCACAGCAGTACCAATTGTACACCAAGAGGAAGTTCAATTATTCTTTTCTTGATAGAGTTGAAGAGTCAGCATGGCTGAGGAAGGAAGTGGTCAGGTTTTGGGGTAGCTGTCATCCCTGGAATAGCTGTGGGACACCCATCACTTGCCCGCTATGCCACGTTATGGCATGAGGACCCACTTACACAACAGCCTCTTGGGCACCTGCCCACCCCAGTAATTCAAGAATTACCATCAGCCGCATAGCCCAGCCTGCCAACAGAATCACTGCTAAGCCCCTGCTTATCAAATGTGAGCAAGCATCAAACTGAGCAGGCCCTGACCCAAGCGCAACCACACCAACACCAGTGTGAGCTGCAGGTCAAGCTGGAGCTTTTCTGCCCCAGAAACCAGGACTGATGATCCCAGAGAGAGAAACATAGCACAAGGAGGCCGTGACACAGGCTGGGGGCAGGTTCACTCCCTTTCCCCTTCTCTTGAACTAAGTGAAAGGGGCCAGAGGCCGAGCTGGCCAGCACTGCACTCTGTGGGGGCCAGGGCTGGAACTGCTGCTTGGCCAAGGTCAGGAGACAGCCACGCCAAGGGCTGTGTTTGTACTGCTTCAAGGAAATGAAACAAACAAACAGTTGGGAAACATGGAAACTATGCAAGCCACCTCCAGCCTTGCAGAGCTTCATCAAGCAAGTGGGTTTTATTTAGAAGAAATGCAATTGCACAGAGTCCGGGGCAAATGGTATCTTAAAGTTCTTCATCTCAGGTTTAGGGTTGCTTTCAACCAGAACACGTAATTGTGAACATATGGGCTCAAGGAGTAACACAACCCCGTGTTCCCATGTAACACGCCCTGTGCTAATGTGGGACACATTTATCACAGCAGCTCTGAGCCCCACAGACAGTTAACACAGGGCCTGGTGGCCCCGGGAGCTTCTGCCCCCCAGAGTTACCTGGGAGCCCAAAAGCTGGACTCATAAACCAGGCAACAGGACCACAGTGGTGATTTAGGAAATGAAGGAAAAGTACAGACAGACTCAAACAAATCTCCAGCCTGGGGTGATGTCTTCATGTGGAGGATGCTCTGCTGGAGAGGAGCAGGTGAGAAAGCAAGGTTCTGGGGAAAGGGTAAGTGCAGTACATGCCTATCCTTACACAGCCTTAAGGACCCTCAATAAAGGGTTTAAGAAAAGTCCCACAGTCCTTGAATCCTCTTCCTGTTCTTACCCAACAGCTCAGACTTCCCAGACAGAAGCATCACTGATTTCCCAAAAGCTTCTCCAGCACTGTCCCTGTTCCAGCATGGTGTCCCTCTCACACCAGCCCTGGCAGAGTGCTGTCTAAATGTAGCTCCCTGATGAGTTTGGCTACAGCTAAAGGGCAGATAGCCAGACCAGTGGCCTTCTCAAGTATCAGGGTATTTGGCACAAAGACCCACTGGAATTCAACACTAACATTCACCTGAATGCAGAAGTACAACTTAGCCACTTGTCCCAAAAGCAGCAGCCCCTCAGCCCTGGGACAGCCCTTCATCTTTCAAAGGTCTCCAACGTGTGGGTCCCAGGGCTGCCTACAGCAGCCAGAGCACAGGATGTGTGCTAATGTCTCCGGGGAATGTGTTCAAATGCGATAAACCAACAAGGAAGAACTAAAAGCGTGGTCTCTAAAACCAACCAGGGAAACCGTACTTAAACCGTACAGACTTGATGCATTTACCCTGGTGCCACATAGGAAGGGAGGGGACAAAGCTGTTGACCCTCTGCTGGGGTATTGGATACTCTGGGAAAGAGCAGTTGCCTTTTGGTTCTCCATCAGCTCTGTTTTTCTCAGCAGACAGCCCCTGTACCACCTGGTGGTGACAGTCTCTGCCTGTCTGGGCTCAGGTCCTGGCACTTGCTGGTGTGTCACCTGAGTGACTGTACTCAGCATTCTTCCAGGCAGGGTTGTGTGGCTTGCTATAAACATCAGGGAATACCCTTAAAAGAAGGGTCCTGTAAATCAGAAAGGAAAAGAGGTACTCAGGACTGCATCTCGAGGTCACTGGCACAGAGCCTGGGCAACATTTATTCCTTTCCTTTGGCTCTGTATATCCCTTGCAGGTCATTTTTGCTGGGAGGGTTGGCAGTAAAGAGCGAAGATCTGCGCTCTCCAGCTGCCAGGCTAGGGCATGTGCAGGTCTCATACTCTATAATTCAAAACTTAGCCTGCTGATAGAAGAGAATCTTCTTTATTTAGAACAAGAACGGCTCCAAGTTCCTCAGTCCATTGCCAAAATCATCCCCTAAGGCCCTATTGCCATCATGTCTGAGCACGTCCCTATCATTATTAAATCTTGTCCATTTCCCAGGGGAGTAGGACTGTGCTGTTAAAAACACACACACTTCTACACTAACTCCAGAGCTCAGCTAAGCCTAACAAAGCTCCTGGCATACGCAGCACCACTGCCCAGAGCAGGGCTGAGCATTTAGGCAGTCTAAGTTGAAGCTTTTCAAAATGACCTACATCAGTTAAAGGAAAAAGTTCCGTTTGGCACCTCACTGCGGCTGCCTCCTTCTTTATGTCCTCTGCTACACCTCCCCATGCCTGATGTCCCCAGGGGCTAGACACAAGGCTTTCTCCTGCTGCATGGCTCATGCTCCTTGCAGGCATGGCAGCACTACATGGGGGATGCCCTTTCTTGCTGGTCCAGGAACAGATGCTGAGTTAAAACTTGGTGGTGTCAGCACATGCTCAGCACTAGCATTTTATTTTACAGCTTGTGCTGGCATGGCAGACCCTGCCCTTGGGTCAGGAGATGCTGCCACATCCACCTGGCTGACAGGATGGGCAGGGGGGCCAGAGAGAGGCACCTTGCTCAGCCCTGAAGGATGGGGAACTTCTGCACCCTCTGATAGGAGCTCAAGGCTTCAGGTATCACTGCCATCACTGCTTCACCTGCACAGCACAGTTTGCATGCTGGCTTCTCCAGCTTATGCTGATTATTGAGGAGCTAGAGCGTGCAGTGCTTTTGTGAGCAGCCCTGGTTACACATCCAAGGGATCTGGTAAAACAAGAACTGGGATGCAGCTCTCTCTCATCTCAGTGTAGTGCCTGAACCATCCCCAATCCACAAGAAACATGTATAATAAGGATAGTGTCAATGCTGCATGCATGCTCGTAGCACGTGGACTAAAACCACACCAACGCCAAACAAAGCCCAGTCCTCATACCAGAGAACATCCACCCTGAGGAAGATGACACAGAAAAAGATGTCTGGAAGTATTATCAATTGATGCTCTAGTATCTAGCAACGTTTCAGCCCTGCACCCCTGGGCATATCTGCCCCTGGGTTACATCTCATCAAAGGGTACAATAGCACTGCAATTCCATGTTGCAGTTCAGGCCTGTGAGTACACACTGGGCACACAGGAACTTAGCTTCTAAGACTCAGATAAGCTTTTCAAAACCCCAAAAAGCTTTCAATGGCTCAGTACTTGGAGAGCTAAAGGGGAACAGTCACAGGTAGGATGACACAACATATCACCATGCAAAGGGGACATGCAAAATGCCCTCCTCAATGTTCCCATCTGTTAATGGAAGGAAAAATTCTGTTTGCTTATTACTAGTGATCTACAAGATAAACACAGAGAGAGGAGAGCAACCACAAACCTCCCACTGGAGCAGAGCAAACCAGCTGCATTTACCCACTGAGCTTCTGCTGGGAGTTGCCCTGCTCAGGGCAGCAGTGCCACAACAAACTCACTGTGCACAGAATTGCCATCCCCCATTCTCACCCAGATTTCCCCAAACAACAGCTGAGCCCCAGCCCTCCCACAGCAGCAAACAAAGCACTTGTCATCCAACACACGTCGCAGATAGATGAAGCCACTGCCACCTGTGCCCCTCACTGCCCTGCTCCCAGCACTGCTCCTGCATGCTGCTACCATTAGTCCCATTTGCCACCATTAGTTAAAGCTGCAGATTGCAGAGACTTAACACCACGTTCAAAAGAATGGTTTTTCTAGTGTCAGACACCGTTAGCAAAATTTTCCTCCCCATTTACCAGGCAGTGCACACACAGCAGCATGTCCACGTTACCTGTGTGCCTGTGGAAAGCCATGATCACCAGCTCAGAGGCACAGGCAAAAGAGTGCACGGTCTCTTGGCCGATCAGAAGCTGCCCCGTTTGATAACATACATTTAAACGAAGGCTATTAATATGGACAGGACTCCTACCAGATGTCCACTCCCCTCCCCAGAGATCACAACCTTAATCCCCCTTGAAAATTCTTACCATTTTAGGTGATCTGAGGGAGAAGAATAGGATCCAGAGACCTCTGTAGGCAACATGTAAATACCTGCCCCGCTACTCAGCACCCAAATTAGTCCCAAAGGCAGAGAGTGCCTCAGGAACTTGACCCCATTGCTAGTAGTATTTGGCCTTGGCTTTAGAGCTAGATTGTGTCTCATATCAGTCCTGAGCTAAATAACAGTCCCAGCATTAATTCTGACCGCTGTTGCCCGAGGGAAGAGAATCACAGCCCCCTGGGCCACAGTGTAAGGACACATCCCCTACATGTGGTCTGGGGTTGGTCCCTGGCTGTAGGGCCCAGAGCAGCCACGGGTTGTACCTCTGGGGATACAGCTGAGAGAGCCTGGGAAGCACCAAAAGGTACATTCATGGGAGCTGGACTTGTGTTCAAGGCGAGGGACAAGCTGAGGTCTTAGTGCCAGCAAAACCACCATGCCTGGTCCTCCTCCAGCTCTCTCCCCTGCCGAATTACAGAGCCCTGGCTTGTGTCTCTGCCCTCATTGCTCACGTCCCCCCAAAATTCTGCAGCACAATTTGAATCCACACAACCTACTTCCACCTGAGCCACAGCAGGGAGCAGAGGGAGCTCTGCTTCAGAGCTCTCCTGCATGGAGGTATGAGAAAGCAGAGGCAGCTCCACGGCCCCGTGCTCCGGGTCATGCAGCCAGCAGCACCGCGTGCACTCGGGGCTGTGGCCAGGGCTGCCCAGCTGCTAATCCTGCTTCAACACTGACTCACTGCACGGCCGTGGGAAAGGCAGTTAACCTCCTGACAGCCGATGTTTATCGTTCACAGGCCAATGCAGTGCTGTCTGGCCCCTGAGCAGCCACGCACTGGTGCATCTCTGCTCCCCACTGGAGGTGCCACGGGCACCTCACCGTAGGGCAGGGTGCACACAGCCTTCAGCCCAGCACCAGGTCATACAGGTGTCATGCAGTACACGTGCAAGGTCAGCATCATCCCATCATTCTAGAGTTTTCAGCACTGTCTGGAAAAAAATCACACTTGCCACCATGCCCTCCCAGAACAGTCCAACGTGGACCTACTCGTGTAGCAGTTTGAGGCTGGGAAACGTGCTAAAAGACAAGCACACCAAAATCCCTTGGCTAGGAAAAACCTTACATTACTCTGCCCCAGCTCACCTATAAACTCAGGCAAATTGTTGGCATAATTCAGACAGTAACAGGAACCCTAGCAACTGGTATTTTCCTGTGCTAATCTTGCAGTGTGCATTATAATATTTACAGACATGAGTTCACTTTTGGCAATGCACGACGAGTTTGCACCATTAACCACTCTCACTCCTTTCTAGTTCCCTACACAAAGAGCTTCCCATGTGGCTGTCATTTCTGACTTCCCCAGGACACCCTCTGTTTCCAATCTCAAACAGCAACCTTTGCTCCCCATCCTGAACCTCAGCACAGCACTGCCACAGTGCCCAGCACATCCCACCATCCAGCTGCAGAGAGGCAGCATCTCATACACTTGGCCACCAAAATGCTTCACATGCACAAATGCACATGTGTTTGCAGCAACAACAGGCACGGGCTGAAGGAGGTGGCAGGGAGGAATCTTGACCCAGCAACAGGAGCAGGACACAGGAGCTGCTGCCTGTGAAGTCTCACCATGAACCTCCCTGCAGCAGGATTTCATTGCACAGCTCAGCCTGGCAATTCCCCAAAAGCAGTCTGCAATAACGAGGTCGTTTTGCTTGAATTTGTGGCCTCCTGGGCCAGTGCAGCAGGCTGGAAACAAGCCCTGCTGACAGGACAGGGCTGCTCTTGTATATTTTGGCTATTTTAGCTGTGTGACCTTGAGCAGTTCCCATCTCCCCTCGCAGTCTAATTCATCCCTGCAAATCCAGCTCCCTCCAAATGCAATTAAACACATCAATGGTGCAGCACAATCACCAAGGAGGGGCATTGTCACCCAGTGGATCATGGCATGGAGCTGAAGCCACCAGAAAGGAGCACATGCCCTAGAGAAAGGAGGGAAGTCCCTGCAGACAGCACATGCCACTCCCAGGCACACAGCACAGAACTGTGCAGCATCACCATGAGGTCCCATCCACATCCCATGGATGTGGATCCATGCCATCACACTGCCAGAGCTGGGCAGAGAGTAAAGAGTGCTGGAAGCACACAGCTTGGGTTTTCAGGTCTTTAGCATCAAGCATGTCCTGTGGGTTTTCAGCACAGCAGGATCTGGACGCAGTGATCCCACCACACAGGTCTGACTGCAGAGCAGCGTGGCTGGCACATAGTGTCATCTGCTCAGATAGATAAATGATTCACATTGTGCTTTCCAGATTATTTTCTTGCCTTAACAATCCTGCCAGAAAAGGTCTGGGTGTCTCAGCTTGCCCACACATCCTACTGTCACTCAACAGGCTGCAAGTCCTAAATAGAGCCAGTGGAACCCAGGCATTGATGAACTATTAGTCACCATCATCAAAGAAAGAAGCAGGCAGCAGTAAATACGAGCAGAAAGGGGGCACCTGTCCACCTCTTGGGTAACACTTCACCTTCTGCTTCCATCAGCTCGACTTAGCAATGCTCAGTGAACCCACACAGAAAAGCACAGTGGCAGTACAGCTGCTCCCCACAAAAGCAAAGCAAGAGCCCAGGCTGCTCCCAGCCTT
Source organism: Odontophorus gujanensis (assembly GCA_013399175.1). Classification (NCBI taxonomy): domain Eukaryota; kingdom Metazoa; phylum Chordata; class Aves; order Galliformes; family Odontophoridae; genus Odontophorus; species Odontophorus gujanensis. The sequence goes on along the minus strand of VXAB01006122.1, from coordinate 237,925 downwards.
TCCATGGGACCAGCAGACTGAAGCTGCTGCAATAACACCACACTGGGCACGGTCCCTTTGCACACACATTCCCTTCTTTTCCAGTAACAGCAGATTCAGGGTTGCTTCATTTCTTCTTCAAATCCACTCACAGCTGGCACGCAGCGTGCATTCTCCCACAGCAAGGAACCCTCCTTCTGTCCAAACTATTGCAGATCTTAAACTTCCCTTGGCTCTTCTGGGGCAGAAACTAAACAGAGTAATTCTACTAAAGGAGCAGACACTTCACCCCCCAACCTCCTCATTTTTTTTTCTCCTTTTTCTTTCACTAAAAACAAAGCTCACAGGAAGCCAGCAATAAAGGAGCTGGACCCAGTGACACGAGCACCAGCAGGGCTAGGATGGAGAACTGATGCATCTCTCCAAGTGCATGGCATCCCATGTGCTTCCTGCTCCCAGCACTGGTTTTTTGCTGGACCACAGAGTGGTATTCGCACTGGGAGGGCTGCAGGCAGACAGCCCCACAAGGAGAGAGCACTGGGATGATTCCCTTCCTTCTGTGCTGCCCTCCAGCCCACAGACTGCAGTCCTACCCTCATGGCTGGGTCCCACCAGCCAAGGGAAGCTTTTAGGGTCAGCAATGGAGATGTGGCACAGTGGGAGCAGGAACAAGTTGATAAGAAGGCAGGCACAACCTAGCTAACCCTCCATGAGCTCAGATATAACACGAGTAGAAACAAAGGGTGGAAAAGAAGGAATGATAAGAGGAAAAAAAAAAAAGTAAGATGTAGTAACAGACAGGAAGGAATGTCACAGTGATAACAGAGTTGGAAACAGAGGGATCTGAAAAACAGCAAAACTAGGAAGATATAAGCCAGGTTTTTCCCATCTGCCTCCATCCACGGGCTGGACTGCTTCCAGCACTATTCCCATGGCAGCTCCAAGTTTATTTCCCTGCTGCCATCTGCTCTGCAGCTCCCCTCCTCACACACTCCGACTGGCACTTGTTCCCATCACCTGTTGCTGACATGGCAGCCCTCTGGTGGCTGCTGAAAGCCAAGTGACACCAAGGCTTGAAGAGAGCGTCTGTGTATAAATCAAGAGCTGCTTTGTAGAGACAAGCTCTCTCCTTGCCTGCACCAGGGATGGAGAACAGAACCACAGGGACCTGCAGCAAAGGGGCAGAGCACCCGGCCAGGCAGCACAGCAGTCTTCTCCAAAAGAAATGCATGCTCACAATGGTATAATCTCACCGTACCCACAAAATAACCACTTGCGTTGAGGTTTCACTAAGCCGTTAGCGAGCCATCACTGAAATAATATTTCACAACCTCCATTACACTCTGCACTGCTAATTGCATTCAGTTCCTTCTCATAGGATGGCAGCTGGCTGAGCAACACTGTCCCCCCCACTGAGGCTAAACAGCTCACTGTGACAAGCACAGAAGTTCATCTATTAGTTTGCGTCACTGCTGAATGCTGGATCGTTCCCTTTCCCTGGAAAACTATCTGTTATGGATCAGAAATGCTTCCCAGCCTACACTGCACGAGCATCCTGCATTCATTCAGCACGTGTGGAACACTGAGGATGAACAGCTTCAGCTGAGGTGGTCACAAACAATGCTCTCGGTCATACGGTCTGATTTTGGGCAGTTCTGCATGGAGCCAGGAGTTGGACTCAGTAATCCTGTGGGTGCCTCCCAGCTTGGAATGCTCTGTGATTCTATGAGATCGGCTATGCAGATTCTTCTCAGAAGGCGACCAGGCAGCAGCACACTGCCCAGCCACGGGTGAAGACAGCCACTGTTCTGATGAGAAGGACATGTCCTTCCCAGCCCTGGCATGCTGCTTGGGAAGACACCCGGGTATCCAGCACAACATCAAAGCACTGCCCGAACTTGGCACAGGTGCCAAGGCCACATCCCAAGCTCCGATTTCAATCTGGCAGGAGCCAGCCCTGGCATATGGGTTTAGCAGAGCAATCAGCCCTTCTCTGTGAGCATGGGACAGCCGCCTCCAGCAAGATTAGCATTTGGCCATCTGCACTTCCAGTTGTTAGATGGCACTGGTGGCTGAAGGGACCAAATCACCCTTGTTACATGGTCATTTTTAAAAATAACCATTCCCAAAGCCCCACAGTGCATAACCCCGTGTCCATCTCAGCCAGAGGAGATCAGCTTGCAGGGCTGACGGGGTATTTTTGAGCACTCTGACTAATTGTCAGGACATATGCTGTGTATTTTGTTTTCCTTTACAAGGAAAAACAAAGCTGCAAAGTCCCCTCTGGTAAGGCCTATGGAGTTGAGTGAGTCACAGAAGTTATTCTCAGCGACCTGGGCTTTGAGGGGGTTTGGTTCTGTGTCTGGCTCCAAAGAAGCATGTATGAAAATGGAGGAAGGGTCCACTTCCTTGCAGCCTGACACCAACAACAAAGGCTGAGCCACGCTGCATCACAAGGGCAGAAGTGAAAACCCTTCGTGCCTTGGAGTGGCTCCAAAGCCACAGCTGCTTTTTTCAGCACCACCTCACATAGGCACTCCCTCGATGTGCCAGGGGATGTGCTCCAGAGCAAGCAGAGGAAAGGCACTCATTGAGGGGGCCCACCCCCTGTAAGAGCCTCCTGAGACCTCAACAGCCCTTCACCCTTCACCTCACCCCCCACCTGCTGGCACACACTCCTCTGCTTTCCCCCTTCTCCCACTCTTTTTGTTCAGCAGAAGCACTGCACCAAAAGTGTGTGCATCTCAAGGTGACCAGAGCTCTCTGTCTCCACCAATGCCTTCTGTGCATCTTCCCCTTAAGTTGCACACACAACAGTTTCCACCGAGAATAAGTGTTGTCAATTCAATTTCTAATAGGGGCATTAAAATGTATGAGCCATTTCTCTGGAGTCAGGGATAATATTCTCAAAGTGCCTGTGTGATACAGGAATGTAAATCTCCTTTTTCATAAAGCAATAAGGATCTCAGGTCTCCCTGGAAATCATGTCAGACGAGAGCTGGGCAAGGACTGAGCTGAACAGTATTCTCCGTGGGTTGGTTAGGAAACACTGGTTGAAATTAGAATTCAAAAGAAGAAAAAAGGAACAAATATCCTTAACATCTTTCACTGGGGTTAGGATTCGGTTTCAGCCAAAACCAGAGGGACGCAGCCCTTGGCCCTGCTCTGCAGTGTCCCAGCTGAGCACCCTACCTGCTGGGCAGAACTGTGCTGTTGAATTAAATGTGCTCCCCATTTGCCAGAGCTGCAAATGCCTTTGTCTCCACCTCCCAGGGACATGCTGGAGCAGTCAGATGTCCCCTCTCCTCTCTCGTGTTCCCTCCACAGTTCTCATAGCAGCGTGGCACAGTGTTACTCTCAGCACTCTCAGAGCAACAGGCGATGCCTGTGGGCTGCTGCATTTCTCAGGCAGAAACTTTAAGAAAAATAAGATACTTAGAAGCGTGCTTGAATTTAAACACAGAAATTAACTGGAGTTGGTACAACCACTTAAGTGCTTCATTAAGCCATCCTCTGCTCTGCAGCTGGATCTGGGCCCAAAAATGGTTTTGTTTTCTTTCTCAAGTAGCAGCGAGACAATAAATTGAGGCACAATGAGTAACACGGTCTGCAAAGGGAAGCAGCCTTTCTCAGCACAATTGCTGCTGGCTGTCAAACAACTGTCCAAATCAAACCAGTACAGGGTCGGCTCCACACGACGAAAAAGCAGTGTTAATCGTGCACGAGTGCCAGAGAAAACCATCAGAAACCCAAAGCAGATGTGAAACAGTGGCTCGCTTTTGTTCAAAAGCGGTTTATGCAGCAGCACTGCACGAGGGCCCGCAAGCACCCACGTCCTGCTGTGAGCAGGGCAGGGCAACAGGGAAAGCACTAGGTCTCCCAATCCCTGAGGATAACAAGGCACGGGGTGGGACTCCAGCATCCCCTTGCTGTTGGGCTGTTCCCTTGGTAAAAATGGTCTTCTTTCAAATGCCAACCTGCTCCAAACACTGGAGTTCCACAAAGCCCTTCCCTGACACTGCCCACAGTGCCAAGAGGCTGAGCTGTGTCCCCAGCACGTTTCCCACGTGGCTCCAGAGAGCAGCTAGCAAAATCCACCCCCAGGCCTGGATGGAACTTGAAAGAACACAGAGACCTGACACTCAGCGCCTGTAAAATTATAATAAAAGGCTTCCAGAACATAAAAATACCCTGCTGAAACCAATGTGCTTTTTATAGACACAGCCTTCGTCCCTTGCTCCAGAACACGTTTGGATAAGTGAAGCTGTTAATCCAAGAACAGATTGTGTTTTTGCATCGTGTGAGTACGTTCGAGGATTATGTTTCAGTTGCTCAGCTTCTGTCTGTATCGGTGCTGTTAACAATTACTATCTGCTTTTAACCACCAGTACCTTAAAGGTTGTGGTGAACTGGGTCTGTGGGAGGCAGTTTGTGCATGGCTTCAGACCCATGTGGGACAGTGCAGGGACAGGCAGACACAGAAAGCTGCCATAATGGCATATCATAGCATCACAGCATGGCTTGGGTTGGAAGGGACCCCAGGGATCATTAAGTCCCAACCCCCCTACCACAGCCTGGTCCACCAACCTCCAGTTCCAGTACTAGACCAAGTTGCCCAGGGCCCCATCCAACCTGGTCTTGAACACATCCAGAGACAGAGCAACCTCAGCCTCTCTGAGCAGCCTGTGCCAGCACCTCACCACACTCTGTAAAGAACTTGCCCCTGACATCCAGTCTAAACCATCATCCCTTGAGCTTGCAGTGACCCGCTGCCACTAACCTCAAGTTAATCACCAAGTCCTGGTCTTGGTGCTGCCCTGGTTACTCAGCCTGGGAAAACTTCAGGGTGCAATAATGGCAGAATTTGTGTTTTCAAGCCCTCACCCAAGGCGTGCTGCCGAAATTGGGTCAGGTTTTACCAATACAAGACAGGGGATACAGGGAGGAAGCAGCTGCTAACCCCTCGGGGCTCTCTGACCCATGGCCCCACCAGGAACACCACTGTGCATTTCCAGGAATTGTGAAGGCCTGGGCTCAGCCACAGCCCCACACACCATCTCCTGCACGAGCTCATTTGCAAGGCAAAAGCTGTCTGGCAAAGCAGCACACACAGCATCCAAATGTCAGCCGAGCAGACAGCATTCCTGGCTCTGGCTCCCTTTCCATCCGGCTGCTCCAGCTCAGGCACCGGCATTGCTCAGAGGATGAGCTCATCGCTATTTCAGGTTGCATTTGCACTTGGCAATCTCCCTGGTAACCAAAACAAATTACTCATTGGTTTACAGCAGATTTATTGGTTGTTTGCTTCAGCCTCGAGTGAAGTACGCAGAGAGAGTCACTACACTGTGTCCAAAAGCGTGAAGGACAGTATTTACAGCCACTGCCATGGAGATGGGCTGTGTTAGCACGAGAGGTCGGAGGGAAAGCAGACTGTGAGCTTGGCCCCAGTGACATGAAATGGCAAAAAAGCGGATGTGTGGCATCATGTGAGCTCAGGTGCTGCTGCACAGCAGCCTCAGGCTATCCCAGACAGCAGGCAGGTGTCAGTCACTTCCAACACAGCAAAACAAGCAGAGAGGTTGCTCACAATTCTCCCCAGCCAGAAATCAAGAAATCCCTCCCGAAACAGGTATCTGACCCTCTCAACTCCTCTAACACCAGCTCTCCATTTCACAGGTCAGAACCATGAGGACACAAGCCAGTTATAGGATCCACTGCCTGCTTATACTCTTGGACAAGAATTTTCCCCCCATTCATCATCACAGGCACCAGCACAAAGGACAGGGAGAAGCCAGGGAAGCAGGACCAACCTCACACTATATTTGCCTGCAGAGTACTCGAAAGAAATCAGCAGTGCCCATTTCTCTGTCATACTCAAACCCAAGCCAAGATACAGTTCAGAATTTGCCCAAATTGCCTCACACACTTCATGAAGGGTTTGGGCTTCTGTTTGTTTTACTGATTTTTTCTTTTTTTTGCAAGAAAGACTCACAGAATTGTAGGGGTTGGAAGGGACCTCTAGAGATCATCTAGTTCAACCCAACTCTACCTAGATGGGTTCAGTCCAGCAAGACAAAACATTTGAAAACCCTGAATTTAGGCAACACACATCTGTGCTTCCAGACTTATTTTACCTAACAGAAGCAGGAGGTTGTGTCCCCTTCCTGGGAAAGGGGCATCCCACCTCACAGGCAGATCCAGTGTCAAGTTTATCACCACGGTGTGTTTTGGTTACATGTGGAATCGTATAAAGGAGAAGGGAAGGTGGGTGACATGCTCATGTATTAGAAAATTAGGACAAAATAAGAGACTTCACCCCTTGCCAAGCAATTTTGTGCCTCCCTGGCGTGAGCGTGGGCTGAGTTCTGGTCCTGCTCCCATCCTGCTCCTGTGTCACTTCCAGGGGCAGCACTGACACGCTTTATCCATCAAGCAGCATCTACCTGGCAGGCTGTTCCAGGGTGGAAGCATGACTGGCTTTCAGTCAGCAGAGCAGGGGTAGTCAGGAAACAGCGTTTCCACGTGTTGAGTGAGATATATAGCTCCGTGTATTTTTAAAGTGAGATGAGACCAGAGAGAGGGAGGGATTCTTGCACCCTCGACTGCTCATTACTGCCTCGCCTGTGGTACTGTCGGAAGCACAACCAGGCCAAGACAACGCCTAGAGATCATCAGGGAATTCTGAAGTGGAAGCAAATGAGTAGGAATTGCACATACATCTGCATCAGGGCTGAATTAGAACCACACAACCCTGTGCTTCTGGAGGTGTTGCCTGCATGGCATTCCCTCGAACCACCAATAGTGCTGTGATAAACGCTGTACAGAAGAGCAGGACATACTGCCAAGCCCCTGGATGCTGACAGGATCCTAACAGAGCCCCTGCAGGTCGTTCATCTGAGCAGACAACAGCCAGATGGCTCACGTGGCACATCACCAGATTGGGTAAGTCATGCTGAATAACACAGGGGCCAGCAGGACTGCACACAGCTGTCCCAGGGCAGCCCATTCTGTGGGATGTAGGTAGTCCTGGGGTTGGCACAAGTGGGATGTTTAAAAAAACCTCTCTGATATGCAGACAGGATGGGGGGGGGGAACCAAGGGGTGCAGAATGAAGTGGAAAAGGCTCAAGGGTCCAAAAACGAGATGATAAGACAGAAACTGGAAAGGCAGTGCCTCAGAAGTGACTAATTCCATGCCTTCACTCCAGCTTTTATTATAGAAAAGAAGAGATAAGAAAGGCAGTTAGTGCTAACAACTGCCAGGGGCAGCCAATCCCAAGCTGAACAAATAGCAAATGCAGTGTAAGCAGCCTGCCAACTCAGAATGGTTCCCACAGCTTGGGGCATTTCTTTAGAATAAATACATTACCTTCTCCCACCCACCTCAGCACCCTATCAGCAATGGGGAAGCTGTGTTTTGAGTGGTTTCATGGCTACTCTTGGGGGGATTGTGGCCAGGGACAACTGGAAGCCCATGAAAACTGAATATTCCACACTGAAGGCATTAAGGAGGAGCTGGGAGCCAAATCCCAGCACAAAACCCAACTAGGAGCCCATGTGGGACAGAGCAGCTGTGGGTTTAGTGTGTTGATCATTATTTTTCTTAGCAAGGGAAGAAAGGCACATCCAGCACACTACTTCATAATACAGTGTCAGAGAACTGAGTGTTTGTTGGTGGGTGTTTTGTTTTTTTTTGCTGCCTCTGTCCAAACAAAACAACTCTGCCAGGCTGCCTCCCTCCCATAAGGCAGATTTTTTGTCTCCTCTTATCCATGAGTGGAAAGATGCTAGAAACAATGAAGTGGAAGAGCTGCCCCACAGTGCCTATTCCAGCAGGAATGGCCTTTTTCTGTTCTTCACTGGAGGTCTGGGAGACAACATGCAATCCCAGCAGAACATAAATGCACCCACTTTAATCCCTCTAAGTTAGCAGCTGCTTGCTGTGCACTCATGTGCCAAGCAGGAGGCAGCAGAAGTTTCCATCTCCAGCTCTTTCCCACCACACAGGAGACAGCCATCCACAAGTGCACGAGGCCCAGCTCAAGCAGGCATAACCCAAGAATGCACAGACCTTCCAAAAATGCTGTTCTGTCCGAGCAATCTGAAGTTAAAAGGTTTCGAATTTCCTAGTTGCAAAAACAATGCAGTTCTGCAATACCATTCCAACCAAAATTGTAACTTTGCCTCAAAGTTCCCAGTCCGGCATGCAGTGAAATACCACCACATACACCCTGGGCTGCAGCTCCTGCACTGTCAGGAACCCTAAGCAACCTCACCCAGGACCTCTTCAATTCTTCCTTCTTCTAAAAGTACTTCCCCAGAACACGTTTCATCTCACTCCAGCACGTCTACAGTGCAAGCCTCACCCTGCTTCTGAAGAGCTCCTAAGCCCTAAAAGACATTTCAACCTTGTCCTGCCATAGGAAGTGGTGTCCCTGGGGCTGGCTCCATGCTGCCAGCCTCCAGCAGCCCCAGAGCATGCAGGAGGGAGCTGGAGCACACTGGGTTGTATCCCATGTCTGACCCCAAGGAATACCCACTGCTCCAGCTCCTACGCACTGCCAAGTGCTGCAGACAGTGTTTCACCAGAGCCCAGGGATTAAAGTACTGAAGCCAGAAGATATGGCACAGTTCTCCTAAAACTATGCTATAGCAGTGGAAACAAAGCATTTATCTAAATAGCATTTAATCCTTTAGTGTTCTCTTGTCTCAAGAGCCATCTGTTTAAAATTCCTCTCCAAATCAGGGTATCTAAATGAAACATGAAGTCTCTTTCTTCCTCCCACACTCCCGCTGCCAAAATCAGACATGAAGTATCTGATGTCGGACGCTTTAACTCTGTTATCATCCTTGTCTGAGTTTTCCATGATAGAGAAATGAAGGGAAAAAAAAGTCACAATGAATGAAGCTGAAGCATTTTGACTGTAAAGTTTACAATGTGTTTTTTGATAAAAAAAAAAGGAAGTGACAGGTTGTGTCTGGAAAAGTTTCTTATATAGACATTATTCCCATTACCTTTTCAAGCAAAAGTAATTCTACATAACTAAAGTTACAGAGCTGTATCCAAAATCTCAGCATCGCTATCTAAATTACCCAGCATTGTCCCCAAAGTGGGACTGAGCTCAAAAGGGCATCACTCACATAGGTTACTGCTGAGGAGATGATAGTATTCCTGGCTCACATCATCATTATCTCCACTGAAGCACGTGCCCCAGCTCCAGCATGCTAGGAGCTGCGTGCTGTCAGCACTGGCAGCAAATACAAGTTTCCAAGACAGAGATGGAGAGGGCCATTGCTCAGCCATGGTACCTGGGAACCACAGCGTATCATGCAACAATCCTTATTTCATGAGGTATTACACAGAAAGGAATACATTTCTACTCCAGGACAAGAAACAAGGTATTTAAAGCTTGTGTTATACACTAGTGCAACAGACAGACGTACAATATATTTAGAGAATATGAGCCTAGATCAGGGCTAAAGCACATCCTACAGCATCCTTCCCTCGTTCATAAGCACAGACCCAAGAGTGCTCCATCAGCTGCCCTGTGCCATGTGTCTCCATTTTCCATTCATGGTGCAGTTCGATGGAGAGGTTGCTTCCGAAACAGAGGCCAGCCAAGATGGGCTGGAGTGTGTTTATACTCAAGTGTTCGAGTACCATAAACACTGCCTCCTTTTGAACAGCTGCCTTTATTTACATCCAGGCAGAGATTTGTACCAACGTAGGTGGAGGCCAGCCATCATTCACAGAGGGGAATAACTTCTGTTAGAAACGCTTCCAGAGCCCAATCCAACAGATCTCTCTAAGAGAACTGCCCCTAAGAGCAGTTCAGCTCAGACAGCAGCTGGAAGCCCCAGCCCTGAAAGGGTTCCTCCAAGCTCAGCCCCAGACCTGAGCACTTGGATTTCTGCTGCGCTGAACTCCTGGTTTTAGCACTTGCAGTGCTAGCTCTGAAGCACCTCCATTATTCCAGCAGGTATTACTCAGTAAGGAATTTGTCCCAGGCTCTTTAAGAAGAAATCAGGAACTGGTTTGTATTTAAGAATTGGGAAAAAAAAAAAAAATTAGAGAGGATGTTGTCACTGCAATGAAGTATGTGGGTGCTTTTATCATTAACATTTAAACTTCCTTTTTTAGAGCCATATTTGGTTGCTTGATCAGCTATTTGCTTCATACATCATAGCTTAAGAATTGAAGGAGTTTCCTTCGTGAAGTTTTTAAACAAAAAGCACTTCCTCTCAAAACAAGGTAGAACTAATTGGTAGATGGATTGTTCTAACAATTTTTTTCCCTTCCCAGTGCTAGAGTTCAGTGATTTACAGAGCAGTCGCATCCATATCTAAGCCACAGAGCTGCTCCTGCTTACACAGTGAGAGCTGAACAGAATCTCATGCATTAACTTATCTTGGGAGCAGTTGCTGAAGATTGATGACAGAAACACCCATCTTGCAAACATATCAGTGAATAGCTTCACTCATCCAAGTGACTCTACAAATACAGATAGACACGAGGGCGCAGTGTTTGGGTAAAGATAAAGGTGTTTGCTTTCAGGCGGGGACAGCTGTGAGTGCCACTCCTTAGAAAACCTGCAATTGTCAATACTCCACAATAAAGAAAGCAGGCAGTGACAGCTAACAGCTGAAAGCCAGCATTTCCACACTCCCCAGCTCTGTCCCAACCAGCATCCCCTCTCAGTGCAGTGGGTATAACTCCTGTCTTTCCAAGAACACCACATCACCTGAGCTGCTGACTTGCTTATTTCCTCCCCAGCTGTTATTGCCACTTCAAGCAGGCACAACATCCCCTGCCTCAGAGAGCCCTGCTGACAGCTCTGTACCACTGCAAACACTCTCAAACACCCACTCGGCTGGGAAGCAGAGAGAAAAGCTCTATTTATACCCCAGTGGTTCTCAAAGCCATCACCTTCCAGAGTGGGGGGAATACACACATCAGAGAAGGAAGATGCAAGACAAATCAGAAGCAAGAATAAATCCCCCAACCAAAACACCCCTAAAGCAGAGGCAGTCTCCTGTGAGGAAACTGTTTGCTAAAAACAGTGCTTTAGAACTACTTTCCACACTCGCAGACTTCCCCTTTCCCCCAGCCCTGCTCACAAGCTTTCCCCAGCCGAGCAGCCTCAAGGCAGAGAGAGGAACCAGCACAAGCCCTGAAATCCAAAGACCTGCAGAACGTGGGATGCTGAAAAGCTCCCTCTGCTCAGCGAGAGGATGCTCGAGAAGAGTGAGACAGAGGAATGTGCTTACTGGCAAGCTGGAGAGCCCGGAGCAGGGAAGGGATGGAGCGCACTCCCTGTGCAGCTGTGCTGTGGCTGTGGGCAGGACGTGGGAGAGCTTCGGTCCAGGGCTGAGCCTCCAGCCCCTGCCTGGACAGCCGCTGCTTTGACACTTATAGCAGGGAGGCGCGTTGCAAAAAAAAATTAATCCAGCCAATAGCACCGGTCCTGCCTGGGGAGCGGCTGGAGGTGGGGGGGAACAGCCTGCTCCTCCCAGGGCCTCTGCACCAGCACTTTGGGGGGGAAAAACTCAACCAGCAATGACACCTTGCCAGCATCACTCCCCTGCAGCAGGGAAGAGTGCTCGTTGCTGGGACCCATGGGATTCACCGGGCTGGACAAAGCACTGCTACCCCCACAGTGCTCCCAAAGCACTTGGTGCACAAAAAATGCAGCACCAAATCTTTGTCCGGGTCGGAGATTTGTTGTCAGTCTCCCATTCTGTCCAAGCGACCTTCTCCCAAATCTAAAATGCCTCCTGCATACCACCAGGTTCATGGGTGGAGATCCAGGGCAGAAAACAGGACAGATGTACACCAAGACAGCAGCCTGCAGGGAGGGGAGGAACACAGCCAGAGAGAGCATGGCTCAAGTGATGCCAAAAGATGAGTATTTTCTTTGAAGACATGAGAAAAAGAACTATCAGGTAGCAAATCATTCCTGCATTTAAACACATTTGCCTATTGGAGCTGTACCAGGCAAATCTGACAGCATTCCTTCTATTTCCTTTCTGCCCTAATTTCTCCATCCCTTATCCCATTTGTTTTCTGCTCACAGCTTGCAACCTTCCGCTTTCCTCCCTGCTCCTATTGGATACATAGTCCAGCAAGTTCACTTTCCACAGGAGGTGCTTACATTGCACCTTTTGCCTTACATTTATGATTTATGTGGTGCCTTAGAGAACCACAAGGCTCCTGGGTAAGGATGGGAGAGGCAGGACATCCTTGTGGGTGTACTGGAGAGACCACAGGTATCCCTGGAAAGCACAGCATGATGCTTGGTCTGAGAGATTTCTGTTTCCTTAGCAAAAAGAAAACACTGTGCGAGAGCAAACACACCCTTTACAAAAGCATTCACATTTTTGTGCACTGCTTTTTCCATGCTAATATGTGAATCTCACACTCCTCCAATTCCCCACATGGCCCACCTAAACAATGTTGCTTGCAGGTTGTCACCACTTAACCAAGAACTTCAGGCTTACATAAAAGACCAACACGATACACTGATATTATTCATCATTACAGACTGAAGCTTAGATTTGTTTTTCCATCAGAATCTAGTGAAATTATAGATGCCATCCACAAACAGCACAAACTGAAGGTTTCACTGCCAAATCCCACGCACCAGCAGCCACCAAAAACAGCTTGGAGGTACAGTGTCTGTTGCCTGATGGAGTAGAAGCTAAATAATCAAACAGCACAATGGCATCTGCAGGATTAGACCTTAAATCTACAGATTTAAAGCAACCAGTATACCTGACACAGGAGGACTTAAGCACTCTTAATCTTACGCACATCAAAATAGCAGCCTAATTCTGTTTGGAAATTAAACAGAAGATGATTTAGAGAGCATAGAGGGCACATAACTAAAGCCAAGGAAAAAGCACTCCGGCTGGTATTGCAGATGATACAGAATAGCACTATAAAAGCCTCTGCCAAAGTGCTGCACTGAACAAGAATGCATTGCAAAAATGACACAATTAATTTCACACAGTTGAGACAACTCTGAGCACTATCACCACTGCCTGGTGAGGAACATCAGAGTGCCCAATAACCAGTGATTTTTGGCAAACACAGTAAAGCATCAAAAAAAAAAAAAAAAAATCCAACATATCCGTGACTAGTTATCCAAACAAAATGAACTATGAAGCACTTAAAACTGAGGCAGCTGAATTACTCACCCAAAAGCTAACTGCTGGGAAACTTTATTTGGAAATAGTGGAGCTCATAAAGCTGCTTCAGGGCAGAGCAGTGCTGGAAGGAGCCCCAAAGAGCAGGAGACCACACCAAGGCCACAGCAAAGGGCTTACCTGAGAGCAGGGAGTTCATCTGCACCACGAAGAAACAGATGCTGTAGATCTCAGATGCTCCAGATCTCCAGCCTGCTTTAATTCAATCACTCGGCAGCTGCAGAGCAAGGAGCTTTCTGTGCAATCGTGCCCATTTGTACTCATCAAAGTCATTTTTAAGTGCACCTATACAGAACACAGGTCCTGCACCCCTTGGGTGGGCTTAGCTAGCCTCCTGATTTCCATTCACCACCGCACCCCAAGGCCAGGGCTAGCAGCAGCAGCAGCCACTCCATCCAAAGGGACAGGGCCACCACTAACACCTGTCCTCTGTGGGGCCACACCAAGCTAGAGCAGCTCTCCAGGCCATTAGGGATGGCCTGTCCCCACAACACACAAAGACCTGGCAGCCATAGCCCAGACAGCACCCAGCCCTCTCCTGCCTCCTCTCTTTCTTCCCCTCCCAGCTCTTTCACTCCAGGTGGGGGTAATTACCAGTTCCCCTCATTAACTCTCTCCAGGCAAACACCCTGTCTCACAAGCAGCATTATTCATTATTCATTTCTCCAAAACAGCCCAGAAGTGCCCTTCTCCCCTTGCAACATTGCAGCCTAAGGGAGGGCAGCCATATGGGGGGTTGGCACAAACACAGCCCCCTCATCTTGCCAGTGCCTGAGAGCAGGAAACATTCCTCCAGTGGAAAAAGAGAAGGAACAAAGCAGGGGAGGAGGCACAGTGGTCTTTCTTGCTATTTTGTGGCCCTGGGGACAGCTCTGGCTAAGCTGGGTCCATGCCCACAGCAGCTGGGCCTCACCTGCAGGCAGCCCTCAGCAAAATGTCCCTAGGCAGGAGAGGTAATGGAAAAGCTGAAGCGTTTCAGAGTCATTCCTCTTGGGGAGTAAGGAAGGGTGGGGCTTTGGGGGTTTTATAACGGTGTGGTTAAAGCGTCAGTGATGTAAACCCTTTTTCCATGGAGCTTAATGTGGAGACTGCTGAGCTGTCAGGCTGTGTGCCAGGTGCACCTCTGCAAAGCACAAGCATCGGTCAAGCAGAGGCCGAGGAGCAGCATTCAGCCCTCTGTGCAGCCAGCAAACCTCAGCAAGGGGCAAGCACTGCGTATTTCCACCTCCCTGGGGTGGACTGTCAGCCCAGCAAAGGGCTGTGCATGTGCTCATCTTCAAAGAAAACATTACTTGACCACAGCCTTGCTAGCTGGAGAAGGTGCTAGAGCAACACACTGCTGGCATGAAACCCATCCAGGTGCAGCTTGGGTTTGTTTCATTTTGCTCAGCAGGTGATAAATAAACTGCAAAGCAGAGGGCACCACTTTTTCTGCAGTAAAACCCATTTTTCCACACAATCTAATTCTTCCTGTTGGTATGGTTTGGACATCATACATATGCACTCACTAGAGAGGAGGCATCAGTGGACCCTTTTCCATCAGCAGCTCTGCCACCAGCCAAGGATGCAGGAGGAGGATCTGAGTGCAGCAGGCAGACAGTAAGACAACAAAGGGGCTGTGCCTACTGCTACAATACTCAAAATAAATCTGTAGCACAGCCCTGCAATGCCGTTAGCAAACCTGCATCAGCAGCTCAAAAGAGATTTTCAAAAGCTGGAAAATCACCTGCTGAAAGGCTGCTGTCAAACAAGCCTGAGAGCAGCTACAGTGACCGTGTTATTTGAGGCATCACCACTCAGATTTTCCTGAGTGACACCAGAACCTGCACTTTGAGAGAGGATCTCGATAGGGATCGTTCCCACCTTCAAAAAGCAGCTGTGGGGAGGGCTCAGCTGTCAGGTTAAGAAGGGTGGCCGTGTCAGCCTGCACGCTGGCCTTTGGCAGAGGCCAAAATGCTGCTCCTGCACATGGAAAATCACAAAGGTGACTCCCATTTATAAAGGATGATGGACCAGAGCCCCACAGAAATGGACCCATCTGCTGGCTCACCGGCTGCACTTTGTAAAGGCAATGCTGACAAAGGTTTCCACCTCTCTTTCCAGCAACAATATAAGTTTTCAAGGAATGCTGGCAGTATAGGCAGGCATTTCTCTGCAGTCCGTGGGGGGCTGTTCAGCACGCCAGGTTTCCTGCCAAGGGCAGGGCTCGAGGCTCTGTGCTGTGTGGTCGTTTGGAGCTCAGCATTTCCGACCATGCTCACGTGCTGTGCCTTGTTTGCTCTGCTGCTGGATGTGGGAGCCCAGGGGCAGCACCACGGAGCTGTGCTCCAGCTGGACACACACCTCTGGGATGCACTACTGCTGCAAATGGTCACACTGCTGCTCCCCATCCCTTGCTGAGGCCTCCTCTGGTCTCAGGGTTTGTGCAAACCTTGCCTGACCCTTGCAGTTTGCAGCACAGGGAATAGTCTGGGCAAAGAAATAACTTTCCTCAAGCAGAACTACCGCTGTGACTAAAATTTTTCAGCCACCCTCCACCGAAGTCAAGTCAGTTTCCATTGACTTCCACAGCTGCTGGGTCACCGTTTGCTTAAGTGTTTCCAGACTTTGGCCCTGCAGCAAACGCCTTCAGTTGATATCCCTCGAATATTTTAGTGTTTGCATAAGCAAACCAGTTAACATCTGTGACAAGGTTTGGTTCTTCTGGGTCTTCATCTGTTACCAGTTCTGGGTGGATACATATCCATCTATATATCAAACAGATACCCTGTGTGAAGGGTCCTAGTAGCAATGAGGTAAACCCATAGCAATGTAAGGTTTTACTTTTAACCTAGCAATGGGATTTGCCACCTGAGACATCCTTAGTTTTGTCTTGCTGTCCATGTCAACCCTAACTGTGTTCTTTCTGCATGGTGTCAGGCTACATGTGAGCTTCACGTTCCAGATCTGAGTATCAGATTTGGATATCGGATCAAAATTAAATCCCTTCATTAATTTGAGCTTTAGATCTTATAATAATAATAATAACAACAACAACAATAATAATTCAAGGATCCCACAGGCTAGCATCAGTAAAGTAAGTGTTTAAGTGGCAGAGGGGCTTTTCAAAGCATGACATTCCATTTTGCTTCAGTCTGCAGCTAAAATCAAATCAATTAGCAAGCTGAGGACCATGAGAAAACGTGCACAACTGGGTCAAATCATGGAGATTCCCCTGAGAAATGGTAGCGTGGGCTGGGGTTTACAGCACAGGGAACCCAAGCAGAATCCCTCAGCCTGCTGCAAGCGCCTGGCTCCATTTTGGCTGCCAGATACCCTCTGTCCCCTGGGTGCTGCCTGCCTGGCTCTGGTACAAGCAGACCCACCTGTGCCCAGAGTATGCAGCCCTGCTTTGCAGCTGCCTTCATCCTGTCTGCATGAGCATTTTTACCTTTTCTCTCAATTCAATCTCCCCTTTCCTGAAGAAGCTTTTATTAAAGCTATATGACTATTTACAGAAGTTATAATCCCTAATATTAAGGTTGCTTGGGGTCTTTATTCCCTACCTCAAACAAGCAGGCAGTGTTCCCCTAAACGGCGTGCTTCATAGTCAGGAAAAAGTCAATCTGTGAGTGCTTCACAAAGGCTTTGTTTTGCAAGCAACAAAAAAAGAAATAGTCATGGGAAAATTACAAACTCCTTGGCACTAAGGAAATTATGAATGCAATTTCCTGAGCTCCGTGTGCTGGAGGAGCTGCAGCAGATAGCAGTCAGGCAGCTTTCTCTACTGAAAGGTTCTGGCCACCACACCAAGCTATGGAGATCTGTGCTGGACTTATGCTTTCCTTCCATTTCAGAAGGGATTTTCAGCTGATTCAGATCACAAAGGGAGCATGGGTGTGTTTTCTGTGGTTTCAAACCATGTTTTCTGGGAATCAGCTTTTATGTGAAAATGAGAGCTCTCTTTTTTAGCTGAATTCTGCTGAAGAAAAGTGAATTCAGAGACGGTTTGAAGTCAAAGCTGAAAAAGACCCAAGAGAAAGAACTCGGATATATGCATGGAAATAGAGAAACAGTCTTCCTGCCACTTTCATACTGAAATAAATACCTTCAGTAAAAACACACTGTGACGTTTCCCCCCAGAATCTGGGGGAAAAATTCTGCCAGAACAACATTTAGGGACTCATCAGTGCCTCGTGTCACCCTTTCCTAGGGCTTCTGGTGCTTGGTGGGTGCAGGGGTGGTGATGGGATGCAGCCCTACAGCTGGAGCCAGCCCGTGCCCTGTGCTCTGCCACCTCAGAGCAGCACTGCAGCAATGCCCTGGATCCTGCAGAGAGGTTTGTGCCCCTTGTGCAAAGCTGCAAGTGTCCCTGGAAACTCAGGGCCACAAACACTGAGTGGTCAGAGCCAAGAGGGACCAGCCAAACTTGAAACCTGGTAACTGCGGTGTAAATATTTACACACTGTGCCTTGGCTTGACTCATTCTGCTACATCAGGAGCACGGCCAGCCACAGAAGTCCAGGTATTAACTGTCCCATTTGTTGTGGTCCAGGACTTCCAGACGGACTGTGATCCCACCGCCTCGATGTCTCACGTCAGCCCTGGAAAGCTGCAGGTGCTCCTCATGCTTCTCTTCCCAACACGAGGGTGCTCCCATCTTGGCATATCCACAGCATTTGATTTGCCCCACTGCTCCCCACGTGAGCCAAGCCTTGCAGCCCAGCCTGCTCTGTGCTGCTGCTAGCACAGCTGCTCCGGTACCATTGGAAGCAGTGCTGGCTAGAGAAGCTCTGGGATGATTATCTTTTTCCAGGGAATGTTTTACTCAACCCCTACACCCTTGTCACGAGTGCCATCGGTCTATTATCAGCCCTGTCATCACAGCACAGGCTGATTCCAGTTGAAGCTACACGTCGCTGAGTTTAGGCCTGTGACTGTGCCAAACAGTGCTGGCATCTCTCTAGTGGGACAATAGCACTGAGCCCTTTAAGGCAGCTGGCCCAGAGCTAAGGCATTTTATTGACAGCAAATATCTCTGCAGCAAAGCTCCAGCTGGCAAATCAGTCCAGGAAAAGCAGGAACCAAGTCACGGGGGGGAATTCATTTGTCTTTTGTAACAACTGGGGCATTCTCATGTGAGCAGCAGGCACAACTCAGATCCCAGGGTGGAAAACGTGACCTTGTGCATTTGCAGTATTGTATCCCTTTACCTGCTGGTCACACCTGCTCTGTCACAGTGATTCAGGCTCCAGCACTGCCTCGGTGTTGCACTTTGAAAATAAACAGCAATGCAAATAGTGACCTCAGGCCATTCAACCAGACATACCTCAGCTAAACGACATTTGCATTTACTCCAAAGCTAAAAAACATAGTGAGTCTGTGCTTCCCCTTGTAGCTTGGGGAGCAGATTTAGCCATCCATCATCACAGAGCACAGAGGAGCTGCTTCAGGATGCTGCAGAGGACAAAGGTGCTGCGGGGAAGTGGGAGACACATTGCACTCAGCTGTCCTTGGGGTTATGCCTACAGAGCTGCTAAGAAGAAAGGATTCATTCTGGGACAGACCGTAGCACTGGAGGGGCAAGGGAGGTGCTGCAGATGGGTTCCAGGTGGAGAACATGCCTACAGGTGGGGAGGTGTGGCTGCCCTCTAGTTGTCACTAATTAGCCCATCCTAAATCAGAGCCAGCTGCCTGGTACCTGCAGCTGTGGTTTAGGTGTGCTCAGAGAAGGGCGAGGGGAAGCATTCCTGCTGCGTTCTCAGCCTGGGCACATTTACACTGCGAAGTGCTTTGCTGCTCAGTGGTTGGTATTCTCCTGCTCACGAAGCATCCTTTGCACTGTGGTGCCTCCCCAGCTCTGCTGGAGGGCACTAACCTTGCTGCTGGGAGGAGGGCGGGCACCCTACAGAAAGCTGATGGCTTTCATTTACACACTTTTTATCTTTGTCTGCATTCCTGGCAGCTTATGCATACAGGAAGGGGAGTGACATTCACACGTACCCTTAGAAGCATCTATGACCACACTATTCAGCCAAACACACAGGGTTAGTGATCGCAGCCATATATGGGCTGCCTGGGGCCAGAGCACCCCTGGCACCTCTCGGGGAGGACAGACGTGTAAGGCCAATTAAGAAAGATCAAATCCTTTTGTATTTATCTATGGCTTAATGTTTGACAACAAATCCAGAGCTCTAATACGTGGGAGTCCTAAACCTTAGAGAGTTTCCTTAGGGAGCTGACTGCCCCCACTTCTTCATTTCCTCATCGCTTGCTTTGTTTGTCTGCCTGCTGCTCTCTGATCACAGTCACGGGTGGCTGGGGGATGCTACAGCTCAGAACTGGAGGAGCAGACAGTGCAGGTCCGTGAGCCTCGGGATGCTGGAGATGGACAGCTGCTGTCCTCGGCAATATTGCCATCTAGAGGGCCCAGCGAGGACAGGAGATCCTCGCGTGCCACCATGAGGTTAAGGAAAGAAATTCCACAGCTTTTTTGGATTTTTACATTTTTTGTCTCACATGAAGGCTTTCCCAGCACGGCATGGAGGCGGTGAGCCACGCACTCAGCACTCAGGCATGGGTGTACAGCAGTGCTCTGAACACAGACCTGTGCTTTGTTCGAGGCTGTAGATACGCAGCGTTGGCCACGTCCCACGGCTTGACTGATCCCGTGTGAAAGTGACAGCTTGGCTGAAAGCTGCCCGTGACCAGCTCCAATTAATCGAGCTCACAGAATGGGAACTGCTCAGCAGCTCTACACAACGACCTGCAGTGCAAGTCCATGCTGGGATCTGCCTCTCCCTTCCTCCAGAGCATCACCCACGCAGTGCTGCCCCTATTGCACACAGCCCAAGTGCCTGTGCTGCAAAACAGCTCCGATGGATGCGGCCGTGTGTGCTGGGGAGCATTCAGCAAGAGCCCGAGGGCCCCAATCGTCCCCTATTTCAACGCCGCAATTTAACTGTAAGGGGCGTGTGCACTCCTCCGGAGGGTTGGCGAGGATAAGGAGGTGCCAAAAGGCGTTTGTTGGATGGCTAAACTGCGCCCTTGCTTTTGTTACGTGCTCAGCTACAAGCCAGGGCTGGGTGTGAGCACAGCAGGATTGCTGCTGTTTGCTGTGGCTGCTGCAATTTGGAGGTGTGAGAGTGCACGGTGAACTCTGCACCCTCTCTCAGCACGAAGATAACACGTGGCTCCTGTCCTGCTCCAGGTGGGCATCCCTGGGTCGGCCACTGTGCTGGGGGCACCAACGGAAGGAAAAGCTGTCATGTCATTACAAAAAAACTGCTTTGAAGCAAAACATCACGGCTGGTTTTACAGCAAGCATAGCTGTTTGCAAGCAGGAGGGTTCCTCTGTTTTGCTGGCACAGCCTCGCTGTCTTTTACATGAGCTGGGATGGCTTGACATAGGCTTGGAGCAGTGTACATCCACAAAGAGGCCCAAGAAGGTAAAGCAGCACCTCTTCTCTTTGCTACAGGTTTATTTCCATGTGAATTAAGGAAACAGTACACACAGTTCCAGAAAAAAAAAAGATATTTTATAGGCCCGGAATCCTTCTTTCACAGTACAACGCAACAGTAAAGGATTTAGTCAGTGTAAACAGAAGGTCCAATAGTGATCATCAGCTATCACAGATCAGCTGCACAAACACCACAGCTACAGGGTTAATGCCATTACCACACAAACTGACAGTACTAGTACAAACCATAACTTTACCTACAGTGCTTTTTCCTGTGCAAAAACTATGACTTATTAACAGAAGGAGGGCACCTTCCCTAAATTTTTGTGTGAGATGTAAACTTCCTCCTCAGAGTTCTCCTATTTAACAAAGGGTCTCAGGACACCACTTCCCAGCCCTTGCAGCACATGGAGCAGCACAGCTCCGCATCCCAACCCGGCTCTCATGGGCTCCGTGCTGCAGAACAGAGAAGGGAATTGGCTGAGGATCAGATGAGTCGTGTACTGAATCACCCCTGAACGGCAGCTTACATTCATTCTTTCAAAGTTTTGGTGAAATAGTGCTGGTTATACAATACATGGATAACAGCGGTTCATAGGTACCCCATAAAATCACCTAGCTCACTTCTTTTGATGTACAAATTGAGCAGTGACTGCCATCAAAAGCTGAGGCTTACAGCAATCTGTTGGCAAGCTTGAAGAAAGTGGATAAACCATTGAAGTGGGAGGGTCAGAGAAAGGGAGGGATGCCACCAAGGCTGCAGCAAGGCACAGGCTGCAGCTCTGCACCTCGTGCTTCTGCTGCACGGGGCCCAGCACCAGCACTGGCAGCTGAACTCACAGTCTGACCACACAGGAAAAAGCAAGAGGTGGTTATTCATCATACCTCTTCCAAAAGGCGAAACAAACAAAAAGGATGGAGGAGTGACGTAGTAGACCTAAAGTCAACACGTACCTACTTTTTTTTTATTATTATTTTAATTATTTACGTTTTCAAACACATGGAGTTCAGTTACAGATGCCATATAAAATGCACACTTTATGGGATTCCTGCATAGCAGGAAACAAAGAGGCTAGTGCTAACCCAACAGCTACGTTACCAGCGGGACGGCCGTTTATTGGTGCAAGGAAGATTCCCTACCTAAATAGAAACAAAGCACACCCCCCTGTGTAGAGGAGCCCTGTGGCAACACATATACATTTTGTTCAGAAGGAAAAAAAGAAAGCATTTCCTTGGGGATAAACTGCCAAAATAATTAGCTTCGCATCCATAAATTTAAGGCAATGTTACTTAGACCTGAGAAAATGAAAAAATAAAAAAAAGAGTTAAATTTATTTTCTCATGCATAAATGTACACTCAGAGTTTCAGTATCTCTTTTCTCCTCCAACTCTCAGGTGCTTCTGGGGAAAACAGCTGTAGGGAAACTGCTCTGAGGTCTCAGGGTCGGATCCTATGAGCTGCAGAGTCCATTCCAAGGAAAGCTGCTGGGAGGGCTCACCCTCCCCTGGCTCTTTGTCAAGTGCTCTCTCTTTAAACACCTCTGTCTGAGACCTCTGGAGTGGGTTAACTCCAGAACAGGCTACAGTGCACCGGTAACCCTGACAGGTTTGTATAGCAAAACTGCAGCTAAAACAGACAATAAAATTACAGACAGTGAATTTCGGTGCTTTCCTCCTTTGAGGAAGGAAAACAAGGATGTCAGGGGTAACAATTTCACTGCACCTTTATAGCCTTTCCTGTAACCTCAGATCAAATCCTGTCACACTAGTGTGAAATCACAAATTGTTCTGCGCTCTTCCTTGGGAAAAAAAATATAATAATAAGAAGAAAACCAACTGGCAAACATTGCTCATTACATGGTAAAAGACATGAGAGAGATCAGGTGGGGATTACAGACACACAGCATGCTAACGCTAAGGAGTTATTAAACAAAGTGCAATGATTTTGACCATACAGAAGGACGGACAGATGGACAACTCCCTTCAGTACTACCCAGGTGCTGAGTGCTCCTGGGGAAGCCTGGAGGCACCGTGGCAGCCTGCAGCCATCAGGGCTGGCCATGCTCGGGTCCCACCACATCCACAGCTTCAGCAGAGATTCACTTGCATAAAGACACAGTCGCTTCCCAGATGTGAAATTTGGTCGCCAATTCAGGGTTTGTTGGCTGCTTCTAGAAAGCTGCTGAAAGGCAGAGTTGGCCCTAAAATCTGTGCACGCCCTGTGTAGCTTCTGCAGGACCAGCTCCTTCTCCAGCACAACTCACCCCTCCATCAGGCTGCTCGCTGCTGGATAACAGCCTGGGGTGGGTCTGCCATCAGCCTGCTAAAGCAGCGGCCTGGGCAAAGCTGTTGGGTCAATAAAACCAGAAAATCTCCAGATCCCTGCTCAGGTTCCCACACAGCCAACGAGAGTCTGCAGTCTGGCATTCTGCTGACATATCAAACTCAACTATCCGAAGATCAGAGGCAAAAACTAACCCTCATCTGAGCAGAAAGCAACTCCCGCTGCTGGCCAGCACCTCCCGCATTCAGAGGAGGGGCAGGGAGCCAGCTCCTTTACTTACCTACCTGGGAACAAAACCCTTCATCAAATCACACATTACAGAAGCTCACTGTGTGCAAAAGACTCTTAACGCTAAAACGGTTCCACCCTACACAGTGCAGTCAACACAGTTTTTAACTTAAAATTGCAGCTTGTTCTTTACAAGTGCTTGGCAGAGAATAGTTATATTCTTCTGACACCATATAAATAATATTTATACAGCTTAAACATTTTGAGACATGCATTAGACTTTAGGTAGTACACATTTCTTGATCATATATGCAGACATTACTGTCAAACCACGCAGCCTTACGCCGGGCCGTGCCTCGCGCTATCCAGGACGCTCGACGGCGGCTCCGAATCGTCCATGGGAAGGACCAGGCGTGTTCCCCGGATCACAAGTTCATGGTCCCCAAAAGCCAGCTCCCGATCGAGCGCGTCCTCCGAGCTGTTCCCCACGAAGCGCCGCGGAGCGCTGCTGGATGTGACCGAGTCGGTGTTGACGGTGGAGTCGCCGTAGGTCAGGCTGATGTCCCCGTCGTTCAAAATGAGGTCAGAGTCATCGTCCTTCAGCTGCTCCTGGTTCTGGGCAACAGAGGGAAAGTGCTGTTTAACGTTTCCCCGACAGCCGTCTGAAATCACATAATCATAGGATACCCCGAGTTGGAATGGGCACGTGAGGATCACTGCGTCCAACTCCAATGGGAGCACCCGAACGTAACGGTGCTGAGTGAGCACAGGCGCTGCACTGCGGCCTCTCCCACACTGTGGCCCCACAGACTTGGCAAACACTTGCACTTCCCTGCTGGAAAGACCTGAGAAAGGACACCCACGCTTCACGGAACCAGCACCAAGGGAACTGCCACCCATACACCACATGTCCCTCCACGGCCAAACAGCCAGCTGAAAAAGCAACGTGCCCACAGGACTCAGCCCGTGTATCTGACTTCCTCCGTGGCACCCGAGGGCTGCACAGGAACACAAGCACATCAAACCCCACTGACACCACCAGACTCACCTCGTAGGCCTGAGGGCTCGTCAGGCAGCGGGCTATGGGCCCACAGCAGCCTGGCAGTGTGGTGGTGAGGGGAGGGCCGCTGTGTGTCAGCAGAGGCTTCAGGTAGCTGCAGGGAGGGGTAAGGAAGAACGAGGAACGCAAGAGGAGCACGGCTGTGTCAGAGTCAGGCAGCAGTAGGGCTGGATGTCTGGGGGAAATCACAGCAAGGGAAGAAACACCACTCCCTGGAACCACAAAACTGAAAGGGATAAGCAACCTGAGTGCAACCAGCAAGAGGGATACGTGTGGATCGGGGCACTGCAGGAAGAGGCTTTGCAGCATCCCTTGTCCCACCATCCTGCACCTCTCAGCCTGGCAAACATTAGCTCATGGTAAAGCATTTGAGAGGGAAGAGAGATGCTGATCCAGCAGGAGGGCTATAAAATGAAATGTCCCTCTGCCTCCCTGCCCTCCTGACCCAGAAAATGGGTACTGGAGACCTTTGGGGACCTTCTGGGTTTCCAAGGCTGGGAACACAGTTTTGCACAGAACTAAATGACCACAGGACAGGGAATTGAGTGCTGGTTCATCTGCAAAGCTGGCATAGGGGATTTGGCACAGCCCCGAGTGCAGCTCAAGGATACTTGTGATCAAAGTTGTACCACATGCGGAACAGCCAGGCGCTTTCTGCCTTCGTGCTCCTCCTCTCACTCTCTGGTACACCCTGTGAGAGAGAAAACGTTATCAGTAGCAGAGCAAAGTACTGAGACTCCAGGGAATGCAGGAGAACAGCTTCCCACTGCCCCCCAGCAGAGAGCTTTGGGCACAGCGAGCACGTGGACATCACTCCCAGCCTCAGGGAGCTTTTCTGCTGGGCCCTTCCAGCTTCTGGCCCCAAGGCTTGGTGCCTCATAGCCAGCAATGTGCCCAGCCATCACTCTTAATAGCAGCTGACAGGGCCATCCTCTTTCCAATCTCCCTTGAGGTTTAATATGCAAATAATCATATGCCATGGGCACTCAGTGCTTCCTTTTAGTTGGAGAAAAATACAAAACTGTTCAGAAGGATCTGTGAATACAATTACACATTTCATAAGCAATTTGGCTTTCAGATTCCAGCTGCCAGTCTCTCTGGGAGGTGAGCAACCCAGTCAAAGGCTTGGAACAAAATGAGCCCCTGGGGTGCAGAACCCACCCTGAAATCAGCCAGAGGCACAGCCACAGCACGGCCAGGCTGCAGCACTCATCTCACTGCCACCAATGGTCCCTGCTCAGCTGTGTGGCTGCATCCAGCACACAGAGGCACCACAAGACCAGAGATGCTACATGAAATGGGGCAATGAATGGCACTTCTGTCCTGCATGGGATGCTGGGATGGCAAAGAGCCTCTGTGTCATGCACATTTTGATGTTAACTCCAAAGAGAGAGACAAAACGTACTGCAGCAATATGACAGTCTGTCTAAACACAGCAACAAAACACTTCTGAGGCTTTCTTTGAAACTGAACAAAAGAAAGCCCCATTTATAACTCCAGAGGGCACAGAAAAGTGATGACTCCTACTGACTGCAAACTGCTGAAAACCCTCCCACAGGGAGAAGGGAGCAGAGCAGAGAGGAGCATTCCCAGGCTCCCAGGCACAACCCCTGCACCAAGGAAGGTGGTGCAAAGACAGAAAGCTGCACTCACCACGTTCTCCTGATCTGCATCCACACCAACCCTGTGGAGGAGAAAACAAGCACAGGGTGAGCAGGCAATGCCAGATGGGTGTGCCTGTCATGGGGGAGCTCCCGTGCCCACCCAGCCACGGCGGGGGCCATACTCACCGGATGTTCAGGCAGGACAGCATGGCTGTAGTGCCCCCACCAAAAACCCACACCGTGAAGAAGACGATGAGCAGCGTGGTGCTGAACATCATCTGCCGGGCGTAGGTGGCCGTGTCACGGATGGCAAGGGCAAATGCCATGGCTCCTCGCAGCCCTGTGAGGGGAAGGGACAGTGGAATAGCCACGTGGGACAGGGGTCCACTTCTGCTGTGGGTTTCCCAGTGTGGCAGCAACATCCCATCGCCCAGACCCGTCCACCCGGTGAGTCCCACAGAGCCCTGTCCTGCCCAGGTGGGAAATGGTGTGCAATGTGTTCGGAGGCAAGGATGCAACAACGTACCAGCAAACATCATCATATGCTGCAGATTTGTTCCGATCTTATTTCTCCTCCCCAAATTCAGTAAAAATGACAGTGGGTAAATATTGGCAGCTCTTCCTAGGAAGATAGCAAGCTGTGTTTGTACTTGTTAAGGAAACTCTTCTTCCTGTGTCTCCCATCGTACCCCACCTCTGCACACAGAACCAATTCCTGCTGCCAAGCAGCAACACAAGGAGCTCTGTAAACACCAGTCCTGCAGATGCAAAGACAACAACCCAGCTCAGTGTGGGAAGAGCATGCTATGCTTCACCAAACTGAAGCACACACTGCAAATCAAGAATATCACACAGAGACAAACACAAACAAACAAGGGAAATGATGAGAGGGTAAGTCTGACAAGAGAGAATAGAGGAAAACCACCATTTCCCACTGCGGGTTCTCCTGTGCTGTGTTCCTTTTCCATCAAAGCACTACTTGTCCTTTACAAAGCTCAAGTTTTCAGAGCTTCCACAACCCCTGACATTCCTCAGCACACCACACAGCTCAGCTTGAAGCTACAAGCAAGGCCTATTCCCAAAGATTATTCAGCAAAATGAAAGCAGCAGCAGTTGACAAGGAAAAAAAAACCCCTAATGCTCTGTTTCCACAGCCTGTGAGATACAAGAGTGAGCAGCCCCTTAATACTGCTTCTCTCTTTGTAGCTGTGTCTTTTAATACCAGTGCTCAGATGGCAAAACTAATCTTGCAGCCTCCAGTATTCAGTGCAGCCTCGAATAATGCTCCCAGCTTTTATGTTTTTTTTCCTGAACATTGTGAATTTGCATAAGAGACGTATTTCATGCTCCTCCTCATGAATGAGCTACTTCGTCAGCGTGCCAGCCAGTTCCTACTGAAAAGGCTGAGCACATCATTTCAATCCAAGCACCCAAACGCAGTTCTGTGATCTTGGCTCCCTTTACCCCACTGCAACCTTGCCAAAGGTAAGTGGGGAAATTCAGCAAACCCCGCTGGAAACTCACAGGTCAGCACTAGTGAAGATAACATTTATTCATCTGTATAAACATGCTGCAGTGCAGGCAAAGGGTGAAAATAATTCTGCACATCTGCAACGGCTTCCCTGTTCTGAACAAAATTCTTTCAGATCCTCACTTTTCTGAGATGTACCAGGGCTGGTGGTGTGGTCTCCACTAGCACCAGACAGCAGAAAGGAAAATCCTTTCTCATTCCATCACTCAGAAGCATCTCCCATAGCTTTACTATGCTATTTCGACTAAAAAGTGCTTTTTTCAGAATTAACCAAATGGAACAGCATAGAAAGAGGAAAGAAACTGCTACATCACGAGGTGACTGTCTGCAAAGCCACTCCTGTGCCACACTGCCACATGATGAGGCATCACATTCACATCTGAGTCCCTGCAGCAGCCAATGGATGGCTCTTGCAAGCAGACAAGGCAGCAAGAAAGAGGAAAAGCTGGAAAAACACTGTCATAAAATAAACAGCAACAGCACCATTACACAGGACAAGTACTCTTTTAAAAATAAAGCTAGACTGAGTGGGAAAAAAAAAAAAAGGCATTTGTATGAAAAACCACAAACTAGGAATGGGGAACTTCTCCTTTTCTTTTCTTGTTCATAAAAAAAGACTCCAAAGGATACAAAAGCCCCCACCACGAAGGTTGGGTTAAAGATGTGGTTCTGGAAGGTGAACAGTGCAAGTCCCATGTAGGAGAAGATGAAGTTTTCTGCCAAGAAATTCAGAAGTTCGAACAACTGGAAGAGGAAAACAAATTAAAAGCAAGTTAAACATAGATTTAACAAGAACATTAGCCCATCCATCACAGATTAAACACTTCTGCAGAAGCAACCCTAGCAAAATGCAGCTGCAGACTGACAGATGCACTTCATTCTGGCTAGAGAGAAGGAGGGAATACTGAACTGCAGATTCAAAGAGGGCTCTCACCTGCTTAGTTCTGTGCTGGGACTCTGTAGATAAGTTGTTATAGGTGTAATGGGCCTGCGTGATCCCACAGAAGAGTACAGCCACCACACCTGGGGAGCACAGCATCGTGTTAGACCCCTGGCCACACAAAAGAAGCTAAGCTGCACCCCAGCAGCATGGGGTTCAATACAATAACCCGAAAACCCAGAGCAATTAAACTTATGGAAACAAAGGGAGAGCCCTCTGTGAGAAGCAAAACCCAACAGCACCATCATCTGTGCAGACTTGTATCCCAGGTGGAGCTGGAGCTTGCCTGTAAAGCCACACGCTTCAGCCAGCAGGAAGGTGCTCCAGGACATCAAGAAGAACAGGCCAGTCTCCAGCAATGGGAACTCCCGGAGCTTGGTGAACTTGGTGACGTTGCAGATGGTTAAGGACAATTTGGAGAGCAACTGTAGGTGAAGGGGTGTGCAAGCTGTGTATCACAGCAGCACTGCCCCCACGAAGGCCACGGTGCTGCCTTCATTCATTCAGGCATACGATCACAAAGAGCAGCACAGCAAAAAAGGAAATTGTTAGGAAAAAGCATGGGGGGAAAAAAGAACAATAACAAAGAAAAGGATATTAAAGCTGTCACAACTCCAGTAGCTGCTCCCATTGCAAAAGATCCACTGAATATCCCCAGGAAGATCCCGATGGACTTGAACATGGCCGTGACATCAAATGTGTGGCTGTTGTCACCTGCTGGCTGGTATGCAACAATTGAACTGAAAGAGGGGAGAAAAGCACACACAAGAACAGAACACTCCTTAGTCTGCTCTGCAGAACGCTGTGACCACTGCAATCTGTGAGCATGAGAAAACAGAGCAGTGGGGAGGGAGCAAACTGTCCCTGGCTCCCAGCCCCACTCCTGCAGCACAGCCACCCCAGGAAGGCTCTGCATTTGCTCCTTCCAGAGGGAAGGGAGCATGAGACCAAAGCCCATCTCTTGCACATCCCCTGCAAATGCATTTGCTAGGCAACAGTTCATCATTTGTGGGGGCCTGGCATCAGCTCTTCATAAAGCCAGGCCCTCTGGGAACACAGAGCATTTAAGGGGGAAGCCTGCACTTCTCTGCCAACATCGCAGAGGTGGCTGATACAAATATCCCCTGGAGAACTGCAAGTTCCTCAGTTTTACTGCATTTAACAAGCACTACATTTATGCTGCACCGCTCTGGGCTCTGAAGTGCAGACTTGCAGGACAGCACAGTGGATGGCACAGGGCTGGTTCACAACCTGCTTTCTTCGAGGTACACGTGCTGAGAACATTAACTCCTGGTTGGCCATCCCTTGGCTGCCTCTCAGACTGACCTTTAGACAGCTGCTGTTTAACCTCCTGAGTTACGCTGGAATGGAAAGTTACCTTCACCCACACTTCCTTCAGCTTTCCCCTGATAACAGACCAACATTTTTCTGCAATAAGAGTGATAAACCAACCCTTTCCAACTTGTAGTGGGTCCCTTCCCTTGCTATATTCCCCTGCTTTCACAGATATTAATTAATATAATATTTTACACTGCAAGTCACAGGTTTCATTTCTTTCGTCCACCTTCTGCTTCCCATTCACCACCACGGTCTCATTCTGTGTCTTTGCTGTTTGTTTAGTGTGGGTTTTTCTTTTTTAATCCCAACTGGTTTCCCCGTTTGGATGCTGGTTGGGTACTTGACCCTCCTGCAGCCTTCCTCCTGATTTGCTTTTTGCCCCCTAACAAAACACCACTCCCTGTGCCCTTTGGAAGCCACATTTCAGCTACTGTGAAATCCCATTTTTCAGTTCTGGGTTCAGTTCCCCTTTTACAGCCAGGTTCCCTGCCACCAACTCTGTCACAAAGCTCCTCCTCGCAGGACAGGAGCGATGCAAACAGTTCCAGAGATGCTCAGTTTAGTAAATGCAACCCAGTACAGAGCTCACAGTGCTGCCTCCACGTCACTAAAACCCACGCAAGCAGCGTGACAAGTATTCCAGAAATATTTTCTGCATTAGTCGTAGCTATAAGTTAACCTGTCACTACTGCAGACATGGTATATTTCCAGATCAGCTCCCATGATGACAACACGAAGGCAACATGGATAAAATATGCCCCACATGCAGAGGACATAAAATATTAAAGAATATTATAAAACACTCTTCCGAAAGGCAGCCACTTCCTGGTGTGGGTGCTCTGCACAGGATACCAGCTCCACAAATCCCCTCTTCTTGAGGGACAGACAGTGGGCAGAGAAAGCAGACAGCTGCTTTTAGCAGCTATTCCCACCCACACCAACGCAACGTGCGTGGGTGGGGGACAGGCAGGAGCAGACAATGAGCAAGGGACTTCAGTGGGATCCTGTGGCTGGAATACAGATGCAGTGCTTTTGGTTTGTCAGGGAGGCTGGGTCAGCAGGTCATCAGAAAGCACAACAGCACTGAAACTCCAACCCTCACTCCCCAGCAGTGTCTTCAAGGAGAGTGATCAGAAGGTCACTACAGCTTCTGACACTGCATAGGGAATTCTGGTCTGGCCAGCACTGAGCTCCTGAGTGAGGCCAGGTAGTTCCCCCACAATGCCCGACACGTAACGTACAAAACAATTAAAAGTAAAAACAGAACACACTTACGAAGACAGCACTATGGCAACGGCATCATTGAGAACGCTTTCACCAAAGAGAAGGGCATAGAGCTCAACATCAACCTGGAGTTCATGGAATATGGCAAGAACAGTCACTGACAAATAGAAAAACAGAGAGACATTCAAAAAGGTGCCATCAGTTATGTGCCATCGAAGACAAAAGGTCCCTGTTAGAAAGCTGCCTTCCTGTACTTCCAGTGGCACCAGCTGCCACACTGTGCTCTTCCTGTCTTCCTTCTGATCTTTAAGACACAGATCTGTTTTATGATTGACCTTCTCATCCTTTTAGGAGGATGCATCCTGGGCGTCAGGTCTACATTCCAACACAGCGAGCAGACTGCTGCTAACTCCAGCAAGCTTCTCTGAGTGTCCTTTCCAACAGTATTCTCAGGGTGTCCTTTCCCTCTTGCACACTGATGGTTTAACCCATATACTGTGCTTTCAGCCATAAAATCTTGCTCCTATTCTCAAGCTTGAAGGAGGGTCGTGACACCAACTGCTCTGCATCATCTCAAAGCATTACCCACAGTGGCTGCCTGACCTCTGCCCATCTGCCTTCAGGTTTCCCACACACCCATAGGGTGCTCTTCCTATTGCAAGGACTCCAACCACCAACACCAGTGCTGCAGGGAAACCACAGAGAGGAGGTTCAGCCTCAGGGGGACATGCTTGGAAATCACATCAGCTTGATTTGTTTCAAGGTTTGAGGTTTTTTTTAATAAAAATAACAGGAGTAATAACTACACCAATATCTGGCATACCCTAGGGAAACATAAAAAATGCACTATTAAAAACCCATGAGGAACACATATCTTGCTTTTCTTATTTTGCACCTTGCAAACAGACACAGCTGCTCTGCAGGGTTAGATTCTGCAGCACAGTTATTGAGGCATGCACATACACAGTGTTCCTTAATTTGTCTTCAAAAATTGAAACGAATGATGAGATAAGCAGGTAAGAGCCAAATTCATCACAAGTGACAGCCACTGACACCTGTTTCAGAAGGGCAGAAGATTTGGCTTACCCAGGCATGCTACCCTTCCCTCCCATGCAAAACTGACCAGTGTCTGCATTTACAGAGCTCCCAGAGCTACTGCGACTCCACCACACTCTCCCAAGTGCAGCAGCCAGGCTGCAAAGAAAGAAACTCCAGAACTGGTCAACAAAGGACAGGAGGAAGGAGAGGCCTTCTTGTGGTCCTGTGCTTTTAGGGGAAATTGGAATGTGCAAATAAACAGCTACCATAAAAAGAAACTGTCAAGCAAGTGAAAAGCAGATGGACGAGGTGAGGTTTTCTTAGTTTTCATTTACAAAGTACTTCAGCAGACCAAGTTGTCACGACTGCCTTCAGTACTGCTCATTAAGATCAATTTTCTGTTAGATTAGCCCCATCCAAAATCCCATCCAAACGGAGAGATTTGGTTTTACTGAGATTGAACACAGCACATCTCATTCTGCATTCACCCCTTGTGCAGGATGTCAGAAGCAGACAGCAGATCTGTTTCAATGGACCCAGAAAAGGCAAAAGAGAAACTAGACCTCACAGCAGACCAAGACTTAGAAAAGCAGAAGTTTGGAAAGTAGATTACACATCACTGGAAGGAAACTAAGGGGAAGAAAGCTGAGAACGATGCAAATAGATTTAACTTCAAAATTCAGAAAATGGGAAACTGCACAAGTTTCAGATCTCTCCTTTCTTCCCCTTTTCCCCAAACGCAAAACAAAGGAAGAAGAGCATCTAACATACCTGGGTCAGTAGCTGATACAATGGCCCCAAAGAGGAGGCAGTCTGTGAAGTAGAAGTCTCCCCCGAGCTGCCCAGTGACCTTCATCAGCGCGACACAGCCGTACATGACTGAGCTGCAGAAGCAGAAGAGGCCACTGCTCAGATATGCAGAGCAAACAGTTCCCCAGAATCTGCCAAAGTAGCCCCCAAAAGTTGTCCAAGTGCAGGAACATCAAAGAGCTGTGTCACATGAACCCAGCCTGACACAACACTGGGGTCCCAAAGCAGAGTGCAGGACTGTGGAATCCACAGCAACAAAGTGCAGCACCAAGAGGGGATGGTACTGAAACTCCTCTGCCAACAACACAGCCAAGAGCAGCAGCCAGGGACGTGGGACAGGCCACAGCAACACCTCTGTGCTGCATCACAGGCTTCACGCCAACATGTTTCAGTGGGACAGCCTTGGCCTCACTACAAAACGTCCCAAACTTCCAGCTGGGAAGAGATAAAGCATGCACTGAGCTTGGCTGAGTCCCTGCATCTCCAGTGGAAAATGCCATACAGCCACGGGCTGCTATTCAGAATGGGAATTATCTAGCTCCCTCTGTGCACACAAATAGTTTGAAACACAATCTGTGTTTGCCAGGCATCTGTTTCCAGCAAGTAAGGGCAGGACACGTGTTTACGATCCTGCTCTTCACTCGTGTGTCTCATGCTTGCTAGGACTGTGCTCTCAATAACTTCAAGTTAGTGCCTGTTTTTTCCACCTGCCTAGCTGCATGGGTAGATGTTCTGTACAAGATACAGAGGGAGAACTGCATACAGAGAAGCCCCAGGAGCCTCCCAGCCCCAATCCACATGCAGCTCTCAGCCTCCCGAGCACTGCCCGGCCTCAGCTGCTCACCCAATCACCAGGCAGGAAATGGCAGTGCCAAGAAAAGCGTATGCCAGGATCGATCCCAAGTTCCTGAAGAAGTGCCTCTAGAAGATATATTAAAAAAAAAAAGAAAGAAAAATGAATTACACTTCACTAACAATTTATTTCAAGCTGAGCCAATGGATACCCACAGCAACCTGTGCCCAGTGCAAACTCTATGAGCTGTGTGAGCACAGCAGCACGGTGTGCAGGCAGAGCAGCACAGCTAGTGCAGTGTTAATAAACATAAGAGTATTTTCCTGTACTGGTGTATTTAATAAGGTGCTGCTCTGAGCCTTGGGAACTGATTTCCTAATGCACACGAGTCCTCCTTCCTTCTCCCGCAAGCTAAACAGGATCGTTTTCCTCTCCCTCTCCGTTTCAGAGCTGCTGCTTTCTAAATCCTTCCCACCTCCCCAAGTGTTTCAAAAGTTGGGATGGCTGGAACAGCCCAGCTGACATCCAAACCCCTGCACAACCCCATGCTGCCAACAGTTGAAATCACCAACCCTTCCTGGAGCAAGGATGAGACCCACAACCGTGCTTCCCACCCTCCTGAGTGCGCTGGGAACACTGCACCCAATTCCACAGCTGTGGCAAGCAAGCATCAACACACTCTCAAATCTTATAAATGCTTTGGGAGCAGAGGAACTGAAAATGCAGGCACTGTAAAGGCACATACCCTTTTTAAGCTGTAGCCTGCATAAAATATAATTGGAGGAAGCAAAATGTTGAAGAACACTTCAGGATCAAAAGTCACCTGCAAAACAAACCAACAAAAAAGCAGAACTGCTTGTTAAGGTTTTGCAAGACAAAACAGAAGGAAGAATGAGATATGAGATACCCTGTACACCACCAGGTGAGCACGGAGGTGTCACGGCTCTCTCAGACCCACAGCCCAAAGTCTAAATCAGCTCAAGTTAAGATCAGCTGCAACCAGAGCTTCCTTACGTTGCACATTCAGCTAACAACATATAGAACCAAAGCAAAAACCGATTTAAAAAAAATCACTTAATCCAACAGATACAGGGCTGCTGTATTTGCACACACCCACAGGAGCTGGTGGGGAACACCCCATCCCTTTGCCAGCACCATTACCTTCCTCAGCATCTCATTGTCCTGGACATTGTTGAGCTCCTGGGCGCTGATTTCTCCCTTCAGAGTATACTCGTAGAACTTCCCGCTGACATTCACCAGCAGGGTGGCAGGGCTGGTCTGCACCTGGCAGCTCAGTGTCACGTTGTTCACGTCGCTGGGGACGTGGATGCCATAGCGCAGGACCACACCAACCAGGACACCTGGGGAGAGATGCACAAAGGGCCGGGATGGTCGCTGTGAGACCCGATAGGATTGTGTATTACCAGCAGAGAAATGCATTTTGGTAGGGGATTAGAAAAGGTACCAGAAGCTGTCATGAATGCTTTGAGGACAGTGAGCATCTTTCTGGCCCAGGTCAGAGCGAAGGGATGCTCACAAGCACTGCTTAGCACAGCAGAGATAGTTTGGGTCACTTTTTATGCCATCAGTTAGCACGCTGACCCAACAGAGCCATTCTATGCACCTCTACACTCCTTCCATGAAGCAACAGGAATATCTCCCTTCTTCCTCAGACAGCAAGAACCTATCTGCCAGGCAGTGGAACCACGCAGCCACCTCCTAACCAGGGAGATTCCCAGCAGCAATCCCTGCTGCATCAACTCCAGTAGTATTTGGGGCCGATCACTGTGCTCTGCTCTGTGCCCTGATAGCTCCACCTCTGAACCACCAGCACCAGCCCGAGGGTGAGCCAGCACTGCTCACTGAAGTCCAGCAGGGTGGATTTGCAAGTCAGCAATTTGTATGTCACTCCTTGTTTGCAGCACAGTTCGTTAGCTGCACGCTGAGGTCTTCCATCCTGATCATGGCATTCACCTGCACGAGCTCCTCCAGCTCCCTGTCCTGCACGGTGCACTGAGTGCTTTCCCAGCATTGCCTCCTGACAGCTGCAAGGATGGGATGTCCCACGGACCTTTCCCATTTGGCCTTCTGCACAAAAGGGTTTGGAAACTGCAATTCAGGCAGTGCTGAGCCACAGAAATCCTTGAGCCAGAAACTCCCACAGCAGCTGTGTGTCTTCTCAGCTGGAATCCCACCCAGGGACTCCAGGACTCACTGCTTTGAAATGAGATGCCCTGCTCAGGGGAAGGAGGGAGAGGTTTCGGTGGTGGCTGGGAATTCAGGAAGGATCCTGACTCACCCACCTCTTGCCTCTTAATCTCTGTCCCAAAGAGGGGCTACATCTGATAGCGGTGCTCATCCTCACCAGCTTGCTTGCTCACACAGCTGTTCCCAGCCCTGCATGCCAGCCAAATCCCTGCTCCAGCCAGGAACAGGAGAAGGAAGGGGATGGGAACGCTCTGGAGCTGACCTTCCCTGCTCACCTCCCATGTAAGGGAGCTGCCCAGAGGCTCCTGGCACAAACCCGACCCAGACAGCCCAACTTGTCAGACACCAGCACCAGCCCCAGGCTAAGCAGACCAAGCCCAGCACGTCCTCCTCTTTCTGATGGTCTCTTAGGAAACAGCTTAAAAACCTCTGGCATCTGAAGGGCTGTCCTAGCAGCAAGCTGTGAGCCGCCCACCGGTATCAAAGTTGTACCAAAGTGAGAACTGAGAGGGAGCTGAGCAGGGAAACCTGACACCAGGAAGCTGCGAGCAGCTACAGGCAAGGCCAGAGAATTCATGCAGCTCCTCTATGCAAAGTGCAAGATTACTTTCATTGCATTTATCCCAACTTCATTAAAAAGAATGAAAACCCACGGGCATTTGTTTTTTCAGGCGTTAAGATTTAAAGTAAAGACTTACAACGGCAGCACAAGGAAGCCAATGGCACATGTTAATCTGGGCACCAAAAGTTAAGAACAACGCGGTGAGCACCTAAAAGCACGATGCCAACACCCAGCTGGGATGAGTCCAAGGGCCAAGTGGGAACCAGTACAAGGAAGCTGAACTTCTGGAGAAGCTCTGGCACATCCCTGCCAGACCCCGAGCCGAAATAAAACGAGACTGCTCATTTAATTGGCCTAAATGCTGAGTACCTGGGGTGTGGGAACCTAATTTTAAACACTGAAATGAAGCCCAGGGGCTGCTGAGCACCTATTGTCTGTCCCAGCAAAATAACTCCAGCTCCTGAACATCAGCCCTGAGCCAACAGTGTAATTTGTAAGGCATAAATCCACCCGAAGCAACAGCTTATAACTCAGGGTGAGAACGCAGACACCAGGGAGCTGTGAAGTATGTCAGCAGGAGGAGATGCGTTCAGAAGTTCCCAGTTCTTGGTGTGGTTTCTTTTTTCAACACGAAAAAGACAAGCTTTTACAAACTGCTCCTCCTCCCAGATGCGAGGGGCTGTTGTGCAGCCCACGTGCTGCAGCACCTCCACACCTTCCATCCACTTCCCCTGGGCTGAAGGCATCACAGGGGCCAAGCCGAAGCAGCACTGACTTTGTTCCCGGCAGCGGGAGGTGACAACCGTGCCCCAGCAGGGCTTGCAGGGAGGGCTGAGCGCAGGCACCGCGTGCTCCTGAGCTGCCCCTGCCCCTTCTGAAGGCCGCTCCCAGCTGAACCGTGGGACAACAGGAGGCGAGGAGCGCAGCAAGCCACTGCCCCCAGAGCCGGGCTTCCCTCTGCAGCTCGGCCACGTCCCCGCCGCGCAACAGCCGGGGTGGGCAGCACGGACCGGGGCGGACTCCAGCACCCATCAGAAGGCGCCTTTATGTACGGATAAGGCTCAGCGTTAATCATTCCTCAACACGACGCCCGGCCCCGCGCTGTTCGGCCTCACCGCGTGACCCCGGCCCGGCCACGCTCCACGACCACGAAACCCAACCGGAGCCGCGGCACGGGCCGCTCCTGCGGAGCTCAGCACGGGGTCCCCAGCACCGCCCGCAGCGCTCGGAGCGGGGACGGGAGAAGAGAAGGAGCGGAGCGGGGAACCGCCCCCGGGGGGCTCGGGGG
>VXAB01006122.1:156844-200151 GCA_013399175.1 Odontophorus gujanensis | reverse complement strand
CGCGGGGTGGAGGGGCCGTGTCCGCGGCGGACGGAGCGGGGCCGGGCCGGGCTCCGCGCGCGCGGTGTTGGACGCTCCGCGTGTTTGTGTGTTGCAGATCGCTCGTACATGCGGCTCACGGAGAAGGAGGACGAGACGCTGCCCGTAGATGTAAGTCGGGGTCGCGCGGGTGCCGCGGCTCTCGGTTGCTCCCTTGTGCCGGTGCGGTGGGCAGGAGTCCGCGGTGGAGCGGCTCTGAGCTTTCATTCGAGTTTCTTCTGTCGAAAAAGAACGTGATTCATCCTGAAGCTTTGTCTGTCAGAACCCAGCAGCCCGGCCCAGGCCTCCCTCTGCTCTCCCCGTGTTCTGACACCTCTCAGCCAGGCCGTTCCTGGGCACGGCCCAAGCTCCAGAGAGCTGCTGTACTCATCTGCTCTGCAGCAGAACCGTCCTCCTCCCTCTGGCTCCTTTTGGCTGACGTTTGTTCGTCTAGCGTGGCTCTGTGCCCACTTGGTGCCAGCACAACCTCCTTCTGGAAGGCCCTTCTGTATTTTATTCGTTTCTTTTTTTAAATTCCACTTCAGGTCTCTGTTTCTTAACCTGAAAAGTGAGGAGGTGCTTACCCCCCTAAGCAGGACAGGCAGGGCAGCACCTGTCCCCTCTGCACAGTTACTGTTGCCCACTGGCACACTTCTCAGATAGAGCATTAGATCCTTCAGTGCACAAGAACAGCATGTTGTTCTGCAGATCTCCCCGTGGAGCTGCATGAATCAATGCTGTTCATGCAGCATGGGCTGTCAGGTGCTCTGAGCTATTCTCATCTCTGCTGTTGAGCTGTCCTGTGCCTCAGTTTCCCCACTGCTGAGCTGGAAGGCACTTTCTGTCACTGGATGAAGAGTGCAAGAGATGCTGTTTGAGAGAGGAGATTTTTTTTGGTACCGCTAACAACATTTAGTAATTGGTGTGTTGTGTTGTTCCCCTCTCTTACAGATAGTCCTTCAGACTCTGTTAGCCTTTGCAGTTACCTGCTATGGGATAGTACATATCGCAGGAGAATTTAAAGACATGGATGCCACTTCAGAGCTAAAAAATAAGTATGTTTTATTTCTTCTCATAAACACACGTGTCCGTGAAGTGGCAGCACCAGGCCTGGCCTCTCTTCACTCAGCTCTTTCACACGCAGGAATAGTCACATTTGGAGAAGGCAGTAATGTGTGGAAGTAAAGACAGAGTTAGATAATGGAACAAATTAAATACATTTCCCCATTGCTTTTCCTGTTCCAAAATCCTTCTGTGCAGACTTGTCAGGGGAATTAGATGTTTGCCTGGGAAGTAAGGGCTCGACAGTCACAGAGCACTGTTGTGAGATGCTCTCACAGATTGCAAGGCCGTGTGCCTGTCGCACCCTCTGTTACCTATGGTTTCTTCACAGCAAAAGCCTGTGTTATTTGAATCCCGTGGTGAAATATTCAGGGCAGAATGACAGATTTCTGAGGATTTCAAGAAAATAAGGCATTTTGAATTGAGATGTTTGAAAAGGATATGAAGTTGGGGTGGTAGAAGTGGCCTTTCTGGCCATTCCCATAAACCCAGGAGAATATGGAAACTAAACAAGTTGGCGTTGCTATACTTCATAGCACATACCTAAAACCCTGAACTTCAGGCATAGAAGGGAATGGGAAACTGACAGTGTTACAAGTCACGAGGCTGTCACATGTGGCAAGCCTGCAAATAACCATCCACTGATCTGCCCCTAAGCTCAAGGAAGGAAAGTGAGGTTTGATAGCAGTATGAACAGCCTCTGTGTATTGAACAAGCAGAATTTGTTGGGCATCTCAGCTTTGTATTTCATGGAATGCCACCAGCTGGCTGCCCAGAGCCTCATCCAACCCACCCTGAACACCTCCAGGGTTGGGGCACCCACAGCTTTGGGCAGCAGTGCAGGGCCTCACCACCCTTGGAGTAAACAGTTTCCTCCTGACACCTAAGTGTCCCCTGCTGGTCTGAAGCCATTCCCCCTTGTCTTGTGTAAAAACCTGTGAAGTGAGCGTGGCCTTGCTGAGTTTAGTTTTCAAAACTCGTATTTCTTTGTCTGTAAAAGCTGGAATACCCTAGACTGACTCTTCTAAAACTCCTAAAACATTATTAACGCTGACTTTCTACCTTTATTTTGAAGGACATTTGACACATTAAGGAACCATCCATCTTTTTACGTATTTAATCATCGTGGTAGAGTATTGTTCCAGTCCCCAGACACAGTGAATTCTTCTTCAAACCAAGATGCTTTGTCATCCAGCTCGTCACTGAAATTTCGAAAACTTGAACCTCTGCGCCGCTAAGACTTTTACAGATTCCAACCATAACCCGGGACACTGAGATGTAATATTGAAGTCGGGGATGTAAACACTTTTTTTAATTTCTGGAGCAGTATTTATATTGATCTTCCAGACTTTATAAAGTATATATATATATATATATAAAAACAACTAAGGACCTTCTTTGTACGCTGTTAATGCAAATGAATTGGCAATGCAGTGTAAATTATTCAACAGTTGTGCTGTGAAACACATCTTCAAAATCTCATATACTAAAAGTTGCAGCTAACCTGACTTTGGCCAAAACAGAAAAGAAGCTCATTTTTACCACCATTACTGTTCTTTGATAAGAGGGAATGCTCGAGTGCTATTTATTTCCTCAGTTTGCTTGCACTACAGTTTATAGAACTCCTTCAGAAATACTGTGTGCACTGCATCTCTCAGCAGCAAAAAAAAAAAGAGCAGCGTTTCCTGTTCCTACAGTGCCACAGAGAACTGTGTGGTGTAGGCACAGGAAGTCAAAATGGTCGCATTGGTTTTTATTTTTATTTTTTTTACCATACTGGAAAATGGTTTTGTGAAGGGTTCTGGTTTACTTTCTCCTTAATTCTTCACGATCACGTTATCTCCTTGTTGCCCTCCTTTCCTTAAAAGCAGACTGTGTGATGGTGCCCCCGTTTGCCTGGGATGTGGCTGTGCAGGTGGTGCCTGCGTGGGGAGGCAGCTCACTGCTGATCACATCGATAATCTGCTGTGCTCGGTTTGTTCACCCACTGCATCTTTGTTCTTTGGTTGTGGCTACAGCTGCTGCACGGTGTGTTAGTACCTGAGAATGGCACCAGACACTAGTTCCCATTTTCTGTCAGATGTATTTGTCAGTAAGCAATGTCCCTTCTGTAAAGGTTACAAGGGTAAGATTCAGCAGCCATACCTGTTTACTGGCATTACTAC
Organism: Odontophorus gujanensis; assembly: GCA_013399175.1. Lineage (NCBI taxonomy): Eukaryota > Metazoa > Chordata > Aves > Galliformes > Odontophoridae > Odontophorus > Odontophorus gujanensis. Next base: position 196,906 of record VXAB01006122.1, on the reverse strand, counting down.
AGCACAGCTATTCAGCTAATTATAGTACAGTCCCCCCTTTTCTGTCTACAGAGCCATTAAAATTGATTTCTTTTTCTAGCTGAGCCCTTTGGTGATTTAAAATGACTGTCTTGATTGCATTTATTAGGACAGATGATACAGTCCTTAACTACTGACTTCTAAATTCTGATCTCCTCTGAGGGGCTGAATCAGTGCTAACATTTTCTCTTGGTCTGGCATTTCAGCCCAGCAATGGAATGCTCTTTCCCCACCTGCCTGCCACAGCAAAGAGAGGGCAGTGCGAGATACTGATGGGGCCAACTAGAATTTTGCATGGGGTAAGGATGACATCTCACTGCCTCTGTTCCAGTTCAGCCTTTTGTCCTAGCACCTGTTTTTTAAACCGCTAACAACTGTCAAAGGCAAAAAGCAAAACTACTGTGTAAACTGAAGCCTCTCTTTCTAGCTCTGCCCATCCTGTGGATCGGGTGCCCCAGTGCTAGAGCAATACCCATAGCTGCTGCTCTACGATCACTCTTAAGCATCTGGGTTTGGTTGGAAAGGGTTACTCTGCCAGTTAAAACTTGTGAGTGTTCTGGTTCTCCCCCTGGCTGGCATCGGGGAGGGAAAGCAAGGCAGAAGGTCTGTAACTGTTGTACCAGACTGGTCCCGTAACTGTGGTTGGCAGTGAGCCACTGGGAGAGAGTCTCTTAGAGCAAGGCTGCTCACCTTCTATGTCTAAGAAGCCCCATTTGTGCTATGGTAAGGCTACACGGACCTGTCCAAGGTGGGTGGTGCTACCATCTGACAGTTCTAAGTGGTTCTTGGAGAGAAATATCAGTTCCTCAGATGTGAGTCATGCTGGGAGCACCAGGTCTCTGTTGTGACAAGTAGCCTTACTCTTCAGCAGCAATGGTGTACAAAGCTGTACAAATTATTTTTTTCTTATTGATCTTGCAACGTCCAATAAAAACTGATACCTTAAAAGTGTTTGGGAGTGGTCTTTTATTTCTGACTGGAGCCTGCTGCAGGAAATCCCCAGTGGGAGAATACTGAAGTGACTGCCCGTACAGACAGTAAGTGATCTTGCCTAAAGTATGGCAGCTCTGTGTCAAAGTGTGTGTCTGGCCCAGTGTTCATTACTGGAAGATAAGATCAGTGTATGGAATGAAAATAACTCGCTGCAAGGAGCTTGAGGAGACACTTAGGATGAAAATGTTACTGGCCTGTGGTTTTCTGCCCTGGCAGTTCTTAGCTGACATGCCTTCTGTTTAACCATAGCAAAAGTTTTCCTAGCCCTGCCTACCCACAAGGACAGGCTCCAACAAGGGCTGCTATTGCAACAGCTGCTGGGGGAACTGGCAGACTGCTCCCAGGCTGGGGGTAGTTCCAACCATGGACTTGAGCAAGATCCCTTTGCACTGCCTGTTCTGCTTTTCTTTTGGGGGAGGTTGGAAAGTTATCAAAATAGAGGAGTTTGCTGAACTACAGCACAAAGAAAGCAGCAGCCTCACCCTTCATCTGCTTCCTGTGCTGGCACAGCTGTCTGCATCCAGCACTGAATACAAGAGTGTAAAAGTCAGAAATTGGTGTCTTAAAGCAGCTTAACCCACTCCCAAGGATGCACTGTGCTTACCTTGCACGGCAGTTCCTCACAGATAAGCCAGCCTTCTTCAAAAGCAAACATAAATTGCTCCAACAGCCCCTTGGATGAGACCAAATAGGAGGAGTTCCAGCCTCACCCAGCACCCTTCTACTGCCTTCAATTGATTTGGCTGCAGGATGTGAAGGTTCTACTACAGTAAATCCTAAAAAAAAGCGTGCTGATCATTCGCATTCATTGTGTCACAGATCGTTCCCTGCCAGGGGCTGAGGGGGGGATTCCTGGTGGAGGGCTCTGTGCTCCAAGAGGGGGCAGTGAGGGCTGAACTGCAGCACCTATCCCAGAAACGACTTCAATGGCACACATTGGTTCCAGGTCTGGCTGTCACAAAGGTCTCCCTCAGGTGGGAGCTGGATCCCGCAGCTCTCCGTGCAATTCCTGCTGCCCTCAGGCCTGGCAGTCAGCTGGTGCCCAGGGGAAGGGCACAGAAAAGCTGTTGTGAATGTTAAACGAGCAGAAAACGTTGGCATCAGCTTTCCTCGGCCACAACCAGCAGTGAAGGCAAACCTCCCCTCGGCTGCTAGGCCTCGAGGTCACCTTGGAGCCATCACCACCTGGGGGAGAACGGCAGCGTGAACGGATCGGGCTGTCCAGCAGGTGAAGGCCTACGTTTGTCTCAGTGACACAATGTCATTTCAAAACACTTCAGACCGCAACTAAAGCTATATCCTTCAAATGGCAGCTAATTAATTTTTCTGTCCTGCTAACTGAATCCATTTTCCAGCCAAGAAAGGCAAACGGGAGTTCACGGAGCAGCGAGGCAGCCCAGACGGAGCCTGGCAGTGAGCAGGAGCACAGCACACAAACCCCAGGGCGCTTTGGCAGGAGTGCAGGTCGTGCTGTGTCACACGTGATCAGGCCATTTTTAATGGAAGGAAGGGGAAAAAAGGGCAAGGTGGGGATTATCCAACTAACGGCTCATCCTACAGTGAGCCATCTCACCTACAGTGCTCCATGGCAGCACACAGAGCCCCGATGCAGTCACTGCAGCAGTTGCTGTGCGTGCCTTGCTGCCAGGCAGTGCCCTCCTGCCCTTGCTGATGCTGCCGAACCTGTTTCCCAGGGATTAGCCACAGGCACTGCAGATTTAAAACAGACAAATATTCCCCCTCCTCCCCCAAGGCTTTTCAGCTGTGTGCTTTAGGGGAGTTCAGGGTCAGCCACGCAAGGTCAGCGCTGACGTGCTCGGATCCCCAGGGCCCCAGGAGGGCTGTGCTGCAGAGAGCACTGAGGCAGAGCTCTATGCCCCATGCTGGGCTCACAAGTGCAGAGAACAGACATTACAAGTGGTTGTCAGCCCTCCATCACATACAGACTTGTGCCCGGGGACCTCGGTGTGATTTCAGCCACAGCCCCACCACCATCACCACTTGGGAGCAGTTCTGCTCGCGTTGCTGCTGCAATACCCACCTGAACAGCACAGCCCTGAAAGGATCGCAAAGGAAAAGCTGCAGCAGAGTGAGACCGCACTCTTCCTGCATGGTACAGACCCACATATCCTCTGGGGTACAACAGGGCTGGTTAATAAACCCAAATGTAGTGCAGGCAGAGCCACGCCGCTGCTTGGGTTTGGCCAGAGCTGACAGCAGAGGACAACCTCAGAAAGGGACAGGGTGAGATGCCCTCTTATCTTGCACAACACGAACAGTGCTCATTTTTGTGGTATACCCAGTCAGGGGAGGGCTGTGAGGCTTTCTCCTCTCTGCCCTTGCTTCTCACACCAAGAGGGAGCTGCACAGCTCAGAACTCAAACCTGCGACGTTCCCAGCAGCTGGGACACCCAGCAGGGATCGGCTAACACACAAGTTAGGACAGAAAAGCAAGGTGAGTCACTGCAGATGCAGTTCCAGAGGAGCAGCAGGGCACAGACGCCCAACAGCACAGAACCACAACCCTGGCTGGCAATGGGAACGAGCTCACAGCCTCCCAAAGTCAGGCTTGGATCGAGTTTTCACCTATCTCAGGCAGATACATCTCTGGGCACAGATGTTCAAGGATGAACAGGACAGAACTTTAGTTGGCATTTTCAAACTCCTACGGGTTTCCTACCGTGACAAAAGCAGTCCCCTCCACGTCCTTGCTCACTCAGCCCCGTCCTGCCTCAGCACGGTGAGCACACCAAGTCCTGAGGTGCAGTGCAGACCCTACAGAGGAAAGCACTCTCCGGTTACATTTGTGTGAACGCAGCACTTTGCAGCTGGAACCCAGGCAGCTTTCAGTTGCCCCATGAAGCCACAGCCTCTTCGGGATCACCCTGCACTCACTTCTGGAAAAAGCCAGCGCCCAACCTACCCAGCAGCAGCTTTCTTTTGCAGCCCAGGCTGTGACTCACCACTGATGGCCTTCCCCCAGGGGAAGGCACTGCCAGCTGCCAGGAAGGAGCCGTCTCCCTGCCCTCACCTCACCTCACCTGCAGCAGGTGAGCTCCCTGCCCAGGGCAACCTGGAGCCCCTGCACACCCTGCCCACACCCAGCCCCGGGCTGGGGAATGGTGCTGCCGCAGCATTTCAAGTACAGTGAATTCGTATTCCTGCCCTCTGATGGTACTCCTGCAGAAGGATTTGCTGAGTGCAATGTATTTCAAACGGCCTTTTCCAGAGCTCACCAGTCCCCCACCATCTCCTCTCCCACTAATGACTACTTTGGATTGTGGCTTCTACGCTCTGCCCACTGCTTGTTGGCAGAGGAGAGAGCACCAAACCCAGGGACACCAGAGGAATTTAAAATACGCTTTTGTAACGGCTGAGAAAGACAAGGTGCTGGAGCAGCTCAGGTCAGAAAGCAGAATTCAGGTTTAAAAAGGAGGCAGCAGCCTACGGGCTTTGGCCACAGACCTGCAGCCCTCCTCCTTCCCTCCTGCTGTCCCAGCCCCACTCCCAGCTCACTGACAGCATGGACCCAGCATCCTGCATGCTGCCACGCAGTGGGATTTCCAACACCAGGGAAAGAATTCAGCATATGAGACCAAATTAGGGCATGGATTTTATAATCTTTGTTAGTGACATGCTACACAACCTTGGGTAAGTCCCTCCATCCATCTTAAAAGATGCTCTCGGAGGAGTGCCATGACACTCTAATTAGCAGCCCAAGAAGCACTTGAGATAGTTTGTCTCCCTTCCAAAATACCCAACCGCAGATGAACTGGAACAACCTTATTTTTGAATTCTGCAAGCAGAATCCAAGCTGCTCTCAGATCAGCCACTTAAACACACAATCAAAGCTAAACGTGCCAGCTGTGCACAAAGACTGCAATACGCTGCACAGACTGGAAAACGGCTTCAAGAACTGATGTGATTTTTCCACGTCTGGGATGCTACTGCCAAGCAGCTGCATTACAACAGTCCGCAATCTGCAAAAATTTCATCACTTTTCAGTCCTGGAGTGGAAGGCTCATTGTAATTTCTGTCCAATTTACAAAAGCAGCCTTACACCAACAACTTCCCGAGCCTAACAAGTTGTGCACGCAGCAGCTGCCCACACCACTACCATCACCTCAACAGACAGCATTTCCCTTCCCACAGACCCAGAACAGCCCCTGCTGCACACTGTCACACGGCCAACACGCTCACTGCCAGCACACACAGCCACTGTGTGCACAGCAGGGTCCCTCCCTGCAGGCCTGAGCACAGCCCCCCTGCCTCCTCTGCACAGCAGCAAGAGGAAGCGAGAGGGAAAGCCTTCCAACTCGTTCCCTTCAGGACAGAACGTCTCTTTGATATATTCCACACATATTTACAAATAAAATATAAAATACACATGCACTCTGAGAAAGCAACAAGAACCAGGCAGAGCGCACAGAATGAGCTCTGCACTGTCAGCTACCAGAACACTCTGAGCCCCTCCTCCTCCTCCTCACTGTCCTGTAAGCATTTACACAAGCAGGGGCACAGCACACAGCCGTGTCCTTCCTGCAGCTCAGCTCGGCAAGGGGAGCACAGGCACTCAGAGCAGTGTTTCAGGGACACCACGAGAGGAGCGGCAGTGGCTGAGATGACAGCAGCAGCACCAAGGATCCGCTACTTCCACTGCTGCAGGAGCTGATCCTAGAATCAAAAATAGCTGTGAAACTCCCTTTGCAGATGTGGAGATCAAACTTCCCCAGCTCTCAGAAAGCAAATAAATCTGAAGTGAAAATCTGACCGGGGGTTTCCATTCCACTGCGTTTCCCAACCAAGCCGTTCTTCTCAGCTTAACCAGAAGCTGTTTGTGAGCTCAGCTCCAAGTTCAAAAGTACAGAAGGCAGCTCTCCAGCAGCTCCCTAACTCATGTGCAAGGCTCCTTTTCTTCACATGGTACCAGGAGAACCCACACCGCTGCCGACCCAGGGCAAACACACACAGTGTTGTTGTTTCACCACATCTGAAAACAGCCTCCCCAAGCCGACATTCACCTCTTCCCCGGCACATCATTTTCTGAACTCCCAACAGTCAGCTGCTGAAGTCACCACATTTGCACTGCCAGCCCTGAGAACAGTCTCACATGCTTTGTAAACAAGGCTCTGAAGCAGAAAACGTGAAATGGAGCTGGCTTTTACAGCATCCAAGAGGCAGCTGCCCTTCCCACCACCATCAAACCCTGTACTCGTGCTCCCAACCTGACAAACAACAACGGGACCCTTGCAGAACGCCACGCTTGCTACCAAGAGACAGTTGCAAGCACTGTCAACACTGCAGAGGAGAAAAGCATCCCCACTGAAGCCAAGCCAGAACACTTCCAGGGATGAAGTACCGTAATGCAGATTGGAATGGCTCAGAAAATCAGATTCATTCAGTGGTGTTGGTTTAGTTCCTCTCCACCTGAAATGCCAGTGTAAGGCAGTCAAAGAGCTGATCAAGGGATCCAGATTTAAAAGCACAACTTGACAATTCCTGCAGGCCACAGGTTTTTGCTACATCCCAAGGCATTATCCTTCTCCTGTTTCTTCCTTTTTCTCTTGACAGACTTCAGAGCTTGTTTTAGCAGACCTAAAAGCAGTAGCTCCATTAAACCCAGTGACTAACATCCTTCCTTCAGGTCTCAGCCAAACACTGTTTCTGTCAGATTCGAGGTGCCTTTGGTCACATCTTCAGCTTAACTAAGCTGCATATTGTCCGGAGCCCACTTGCTAAAGGTGTGATATTGCCATGCTGGCTGCTATGAAGCACTACAGTTCACATTTACACACTTTTATGCTTTGTTTCCATTAGGCAGTCCATTTCCACTCTTATTTTTTTCCATCAGACGCTTCTTAGCAGGTATTAAAGAAACAAAATTGCAGTACTCAACATCGCTGCCATCGCAGCCAGCCAGCTCAGTGAGAGGAGCTGGGGAAAACACCAGGAGGGAAGAAGAAATAAACTACAGTTTCCTGTAAAGGGAGATATGAAACTGCTTAACCACTGCAAAGCCAAGTACAGCTGAGCAACAGCCCCTCCAGCTGCTGTTTCAGATGATGACAATCACTTCCTGACGTTGGCTAGGCCTGGGGAAGAATACATGCCTGCACAGCATAAACGTACAGCACACTGAATGGGAACAGAAGCACCCATCTGCCATCAGCAAGTGGATCCTGGGAGCAGCACAGCTATGGGCTCATCTCAGAAAGAGGAAAACTTCCTCATGTTTATAAAATAAAGACAATAAGCACTGAGCAGTTAGGGTCAGGAAGTGGAAAAAGCAGAATACGTACAGATATCTGCACTCCACAATGTCACACAGCTTTTCCTTTAGCAGGAAGACACACTGTTAATTCAGATTGCTGAACTATGTTCCTCATGGAAAACACAGCAAACCGTGGCTGCTGGTTTGTTGGTTTTTTTCCCCTGAATATTTCACTTCAGCTGTGCTGCACTATTTCAATCCTGTACAAGGTCTCAACAAATGCAGTATGAACAAAGCACATACAGCTTCCCAAATTCCATCTACAGACACATCTCCACTTCCCATCCTGTGCCCGTCTCCTGACCCTGTTCTGGAGCACTCTTGCTGCTCAGAGGCTGACCAGGCACACTCAGTAACACAGCTGCAGGGGTCACTGTCCACATGCACTAGAAAGAAGTCCTGACACCAGGACAGCCCTTCCTGGCTGCCCCACTTGTACATCAAAGCAAACTGTGCTATCTGGAAGCTGTGGCTGTATTTTTTCTATGCATTTGCCACCCACGTCAAACACGGTTGTTTTATAAAGGATTCTGTTAATATTCTCCATGACACAAGTCTCAGAACATGGCTTCCTGAGCAAACAATGTTCATTTTGTGCTCCACTTGGGATGTAGGACTGTGTGCTCCCAAACAGTTTTCTTCATGTTTTCACTGAACAATCTGTGAAGATGGTATGTCTTCCTTCTTTCTTTCTTACGAAGACCATGTTCAGTTCAGTGTAAAGCTTCTTCCTCTCTGATGTTCAAACCCAAATTCAGTTTATTCAGACCAAATAATGGTGGGGTAAGGAAAAATGCTCATTCTGGAGTCGTACGGATTTTGTAGTTCCTGCACATTTTCTGACTCAAGTTTCCAAACAAGGTCCCCAACTTCCTATAGCTCATTTGGCAGCCAACTGAATCACATCAAAAAAGTATGTTCAGATTGTAAACTGCTCAGGCACACTGTGAGCAAGTAGCTGTCCTGGAATCAGGAAAGAAAATTAAGAATCAACTAGGAGAAGCCCATCTCCTCTTATCACCTACTACTTTAGAAACAGCATAACCACAAGTGATTTGATGCATGTAACTATGCATCTTAAAACCACATATATGCAGTACACCTTAACTACTGTAAATAGATTCTATCTCAAGAGCCCAAAATTAGGCATGGGAGGTCTACTGTGGTGACATACAACTTCCACATCATGATTCTGAACAGATGAATCCCCCTCTGATCACTTATTCCCAATTACTGCACCTTTTAAAAATAAGTTCAACCGTACAGACAAGTAACAGCTATGGGAATAGTTTACAGTAACTTCTTTCCCTCTATCACTTCATCCACATAACACTGTAACAGAGAGTTGCTGCTGCTGGAATTTATTTCCTTTTTGGATTTCACTGGTGCAATTCCAATGGGCAAACAACCTCTTCCAGAGGGATACGGCTGCTTCAGAGAAGAAAACACATCTCACGGGCTGGCTAGTACGAACAGAAGTTCAGGTCTTTAACCTGTTTCCCTGCCTCTTGTGCTGGCTGGTCAAGCAGAATCCTTAGGATACTCGCAGTACTTCATAAGAGAGCTTGTTCAGAAGAGCACAACTTCATCCTGTCTTTTAAAACAAAGCCATTAAAGGATCAGAGGACGCTTTCGTAAGTGAACAACTGAAAACAGTTATCTGAAGAGCCGCCTACTACTGCCATCTTACTGGTACTGCTAAAAGGAAGAACTGAATGACGTGCAGGTGCTTCAGTCTTCTTTGCGTGTTCTGTGAACATAAAGATTACCTTTTGACAAAACAGGAATAGAGGAGAGGATACCAACTCAGGTAACCAAGGAATTGGTGAGACGGAACTCAGTGCCTTTAATAAAGAGTAAAAATCTGCACAAGCTGAGCTGACTGATGGGGCAGGCACTGCAGGGCACGTGTCATTGGAAGACAAATACAAACAGCTATTGCCATAAGCTGAGTTTGAGGGTGTGCAGACCAGTATTACAAAAATATCAGCAGCCTGTTGCTAACAGAGCATTGGCGGAACTCAATGCTGCCCGCTACAGACTCCTCAGATCAGCACTTCTTAAAAATTAATAAAATGGTTTATTTTATATATACACATTATGTTCCAAAAAAATTTATACAGTTAAAATATCAAATTAGTGATCTGGTAACAATACTGTTCAAAATAATCTCTTTTGTATGAACATTAAAATACACGTTTTTAAAAGCGTTTCCTTTTAGTGCTTCCAAAGCACAGCGTGTGCCAAGGCCACCTGAAGAATCTCCGTCCTCCTCACAGGATGAAAGAGAACTGAAGTCGGGGACCTGGGAAGCCTCAGGTGCACTTTCATAATGTCTGCAGACAAAACAGAAGAGAGTCTGAGGTAGATTGTTTAGTGACCATCAGGTGGTAACAGTCACAGGGCTGTCTTTAGCTTTCATTAACACAATAGCAGTTTCTTTACTCTCAATCTACACTGAATCTCAAGTTTAAAGGCATGGCTAGTAGTTCTCAGGAACAAGACCCTTGTCTCTGTGGTGGCAACATGCAATATTACCAGTGCAGGTGTTTCTGGGAGGGTTTTTTTTGGGGAACACATGGGATCTCTCCACGATGCAGACAGTGTGTGCATTTGACAGTGCCCCATTTAGTGCAACCTGCTGCCTATAGCACGTAAAATGTCTAATGACAGTGTTCAAATGAGTAAATTCTCATCACCTGCAGGAGGGGCAGCAATGGTTATTTTCTTCAGCCTGTTGAGCAAATAGCACCCTCCACAGGAAAAAAGCCACACCTTTCATAGCAAATCCTTAAGGTTATAGCCCAGCTTCTGCCGATAGAGGTTCGTAAAGTTAAAGCTCCACTGCTTCTTCTCAGACTCTGACAGTAAAATCATTTGACTGCCAAGATGGTGACGGCAACAGCTGCATTCTCTTCCACTCTTCTGCGGCACAGCAAACTCATTCCTGGTCCGTATTCGTCTGGCTGGTACACTATTATCTACTGTTGACATGATTAACTCTGTTGGGTAGGCTGCTGAACTCTAGTTCCTCTAGTATTCTCTCTAAGTGTTGTATTAAGACACGTTTTTTAAACCTAAAGAAGAGAAAGAAAAAGAAATTTAATTTATTTCTTCCAAAAAATAATAGTTCAACAACTTGTTATTATTTAGCTATGACAAATACTACTCCCAGAGCCTCTCTGTTTCCAGTGTGGAAGAGCTTCCTTTATTTGAGGCATCAGAATGGCAAATGTAATTTAATACAGCTGCCATTCCCAACTCAGACAAATTCTGGGTTTTTCTTTTGTAGCCACCATCTTTCTATGTTACGTTTGAACTTCAGCTGATGATCACTCACTGCAGAAATTAGAAGGGCAGTCTGACTCCTGAAATAGCTACACTAATAAAACTATGCCAAAATAGGAAAACAAAGTAGTAGTACTGGAAATTTGTATCATGTATTAATACAATCAAAAGGAACAACTTATGACTGAGTCATTTGTATCTATACAAACCTTGCTGCTTCCTTGATAGCAAATTCAATGAAATACTTCTGAATTTCCATAGGTCCTTGTACCTCCTCAAGAAGAGAGAAGATTTTTTCATAATCTAAAAAAAACAATACAAAAATTCAAAGAGATTAGAAGCACACATTTCAAAAGCAGGTTCAATAATCCTTCACAGTCAAAGGGAAAAACAAAGCCCAGGCTTTCACACCTCAGCATGCATGCTAGACAAAAAAAAAACAAACCATCCAGCATTATCTTTGTGCACAGAAAGCAGGTGATGTCCATAATCTGAAGTGATACTGATGATCTGGTATTCACATGTGGCACTGAAGAATTTGGTTCTCTTAAATGAGCAACAGCTAGAAACATCAGCCCTTGGGAAAATGCAGGCTAGGTCTGACCAACAGAGAAGACTCTCATCACCACGAACATATTGCCATTACTAGAGTTGATATGAATCAAGAGGCATCCCCTCCCCTTCAAGCCTGCCTGAGCTCTGCAGCAAGGCATGCTACAAGCACTGGTCTGCCACAACCATTACATACCTCAGGGAAATGCTAAGTTTTGGGAAAGCAGCACAAGATCAGAAGAAGAGTTAAGAATACTCCATCATACTAAATACTGCCACTTGACAGTATATTAGAAAAATACTCAGCAGTTCAAATTGTAGAAAAACTAACTCTATTAAAGACATCTACAGTTTAAGAAGAACTGAAAGATGATGCCTATGGCAAGTCCTATCGCATACATATCAGCTGGAGTTACTAGATAATATTTTGGTTTTGATCCTGGGTATGTAACAAAAGCCAAGGTGCCAAGTCACTTTTTCTGACAACAATTTCGATTTTGGGGAATTATTAAATCTTATCAGAAAACAAAACAAATTTTAGTCTTCAGTTCTTACAAGTTTACAGCAGCATCCCATCATTAATTACACTCTCTCACAAAATAATACAATATCCTTGCACTATTAGCTGTAATATTCCTTTCCATCACATTCCAAGATGCACCCACTCTCACAGCTACATACGTCTTTGCCCTCAATCACAAGTTCTGACATACACAGAACAAACTACACTGGACATATATACAAAGAGCATTGCAATATAAGGGAAAGTCTAAGACAGGCACTGCTGTCTGTTAGCCTTCCACTACTGAAATATCGACTTTCGTAACACCATTGGTAACACCTATAAAAATAAAACCTCTGAACGTTGCTTCATAGGATACTTCTTACAACAGTTAATCTAGCTTAAAGGGAAAGCAAGGTCATTTGTCACTCATCTCCCCAGACACTGATGTCAACTCACCTGCCCTCCCATTTAAGGACCTTTCTCCTTTCCTGTTCCTCTTCTGCTTGTGTAGGAGTTATCACAAATAGTTCAAAATCTAAAGTTCTACGTATTTTCAAAACAGCTTCTTACATAAAAGAAGTCTTCTCTATTCCTAGCCCATTTTCAGTATACTAATAAAGAACTTACTTCTTCCAGGTTTGCGAACCTCCTTCATCACTTTAATTTTGATATCAGCATTGTTTCCCTCCAACATCATAGGTGTTATTTTAAAGGAATTTGGCACAGATTCTGAAGTTGACTCCAGCACCCGTTTTTGGTCGTCTCCAGCCACACCGTAATTTAGAGGCCCTTGAACAAGTGCATTGGTACCCGGTTTGTGATCCAAGCCATCTTCACTTAAACAATTGAACTCAACAGGCAGAGAGTCTAAGTCATTGGGTAACATTTCATCATCTCCCATAGCAGCTGGAACAGAAGGAGCCATCTGTACAGATATGCCATCGATTTGTTTTTCCAGCAACTGACAATTTTCTGCTTTCTTCTCTCCATTACCATCTTGGACAATATTGTTAGTGGTGTCTACAAAGCAAAAAGATGCATATTATTATTGCATAATTCAGTATCAAAAGCAAAGGAAGTTACTCTGTATCCCTTCTTGTTTAAAGTACTGTGTAGTTATCAGATAGTGCTGAGTAACTCCCTACAGAAGTATTATTCAACAATTAAGGCAATCAAAGGAAAATTTCCCTTAGGATAGCTACCATCTGATGTAATTGTCATTAAGTCATCATTTTCTGTACTCCTATTGCAGTGCTATGACTTCTAAGTAAACTAAATTGCACAGAATCACAGAATTGCAGGGAGGGAAGGGACCTCAACAGATCAGAATCCAACCTCCACTGCTAAAGCAGGTTACCTACAGCAGGTCACACAGGTAGGCAACCAGAGAAGGAGACTCCACAGCCTCTCCAGGCAGCCTGTTCAGTGCTCTGCCACTGAACAGCGAAGAAGTTCAAGTTTTCCCTCCCTTAGCTCCAGCAACTAAGAGTATTCTCTTGACTCTGCTGCATTAGGTATGTAAACATAACTATTTGTTTTTACTTTCCTTCCTGACCTCTCCCTTCACCACTGCAGAACACACAAATGAGAACAAAAAGCTGAAATGAAATGCTTGCTAACTCCAAACCATCTTGGTAAAAGTATTCAGAACTTTTCAAAAACAGTTCATCAAACGATTGCTCATTCAGGACTTTATTAACACTGAGAGTAGCCTGTTTAGCTACAACAAAAGAAATTCTATCCTAACAAACGTTAAAACTTATGTACCTTTTTTTTTTTTCTTTTCCACAGACATTCCTCTAAAGATTTGTACTAAAACTCAATATACCTTTATTTGTTGGTACACCTTTGAGGTTCATATGTGCTGGGGATCCAGAAGCACATGGTGGCCCTTTCCCACCAACATGATTTGTTACAACAGGTGGTGACTGCGGCCGTCTCAACAGCGGTGACATGCTACGCCTTCTCTTTAGGGATGCTGGAGTATTTGGCTCTCCAGGACGCTTAACCTTATTCTGAGGCCCAGCAACAAATTCATCTGCTTCATCTATCATCATACCCTGAAAAAATAAAAAAAAGAAAAATAAATCTATACATATATATTTAAAACAAGTAAGAAAAAATATATACTGCCTTACCAATTAATTGCTAGGTTAATTCAGGCGGCTTTCAAGTAACGATACAGCAGGTAGTGAGATTCATCCTACCTTCTTATCCTGTTTGAATGGATTGCCAAATGTATGAAGCCTTTTTGGTTGATCTGGATCAATCTCTCGAAGGGGTGAAGGCATCATTTTCAAGTATTCCTGGTAATTTCCCATCTGAGCAACAGGAACACTATGAAGGCAGTCTGCAGCAGAACAAGACATCTTAATCTACCTTAAAGCCAAGGCAGTAAAAGCCTCATACATTTCAACTACAAGCATCAGCATTTAAGAACTAGAAGACTTCAATTTCAGAAATAAGGTTTGTAAAATTAAGTTTAACTGGCATCAGAATGAAAAATAAGCAAGTTTAAGTCTAACAACTGCAAATTTAGACCAGCAGCATTCACCTAACTTGAATAAAGTGACATCTGTCCCCCTCTGCTCATACAGCCATCACTATAAAAGCAGGTCTTCTGCCACGTATTGTATGGGAAAGCTCTTCCACAAAGTTTATTTCTAAAATTCAAAGCAAGCACAACATATTTCCTGACAGAAGGCAAATGTTTCATTCTTTCCCCTTCAGAGTCTAGAAAAAGACAATGACTGACTCAATACAGGACGCAAGGTCCACCTCCTCCCCACATGCAGGCCAGAAAATTCTCCTTCAGCGAATTTAATAGTTGTACTCTCTTCCAAACTGTTAATGACTAACAGTGGCAAGGCAGCATACCTTCATCCTGCCCCACGATGTGCCTATGTGTTTTCAGAAGATTGGTTCTCATTCTCGTTAGCTGATCTAAAAGACTGCGACGAGGAATATCATATGCATTCCTGAATGCCTGTGGCTTCAAATCCTAGTTTTATAATAAAACAAACAACCTTCAGTTAATCCACCAGCTCTCGTGCACAGAGGAGTTTCTCTATGAACTGTAATAACATGAACTAGTAAAAAAAATTCGAAAGCAACTTCAGATCTTCATAATCAGATACAGCAGACTCAATTTTTTTTCAACAGTGCTTTCAGTTTTAGTAAAACTAATAGCATTCATTTCTGGACTGACAACACTAGCTGACTTCTGCAGAGGTTATCACTTACAACACAGTAATATTTGCTCAAGACTGGGATCTCCATACTATGTCCCAAAAGCACATGCAAAAAATTGGAATGACTCTAGTCACCACCTAAATATAGGATGCATTCTTCAAAATTCAGCAAAAGTATTTCATTCTTTCTCCTATTTTAAGTCCATACAAATTACTCATTTAAAACAAAGCCACTGCTTAATCATTAAGCCCACTACACCATTTACCTTGTTCAAGAGTCCTATGTGGAAGCCAGCAAATTCTTTAACATTCATTTCCGCCAGTCTCAGTGGAGATTCCCCAGTGATACCTTGAAGCAGTTGCTTAAAATCCCTACTGTGTACCAGGGAGAGGCCACTGGAATGATTTTTCACTTTTATTCCAATTTCTTGTGGAACTTTCTTACCCACTGAACCTATTATCCGTTCCGACTCTATTTTTGTCTAAAATGGAATCACATCACGAGTTAAGGAATGAGCAAGCATGGCAGACTTTCAGTATGAAACATTAACAGAATAAAACTATAATTTGGTTCCCAACCACTCAACAAATGGGAGAACTACCTACACCCAGGGATATACTGGAGTACATAGATTACTTCTAATTTAGAGTAAAATCCTACTGTGTGAGCACACAGAAAACAATATTTAGTCATTGTATCTAAATTTATATGCCAGTGGGTGGTTTGTGAATGTCCCTGATTTTCCTGCAAGTCCGTGACTTTCTGTGCTCCTGAAAAATCACTTTTAAAAGGAAAAAACAAGAAACCATCTGGAGGTGGGGTGCCTCAGGTTAATGCCAAGTTCTGTCTAAAACAGTACTCAGATACAGCAACAAGTTCAGATTTCATTTTGATACAACCTAATAACTAAGGTGTGTACTAGGTTTGCATCAAGGTAAGAGAGGACAGTAGTTGAACCTGCATGTATTTGCTTCATGTTAAGTTTCTAAAAGCACATTACTTCTCCACTTAAAAGTTTTCTTTCAGATTCTACTGTACTAAGCATGGTGATCACAACCCACTTCCCCCAGATCTCATCCTCTACAGGACTTGTTTCACTGTCTGTGGGAGACTCTGAATTTAAGGACAGATGAAACATACCAGAGTTCTGGAATTGCTTGGCCCTATATAGGAGCCTGTAACGCATGCAACAGATTGGAACTGTTTCATGTCCTGACAATGTCTGTGAAAACCACAGTAGCCATTTCAAACCATTCCAACTCCACATTGCAGACAAATAATAGAACTTGCATGTCATTACATTACCAAAATACCACAGCAAGTTTTATGTCTAATAATGCTTGGTCATTCAGAGGCCTTTGGAACATATTTTGTGCATTCTTTAAGGCGGAGGATCTTTTCTTTGCGATTTGTAAGGGCTGCACTGCTTTGCAACTGACATCTAGATATTAAACTGCTGTTGTAAGAACCATTCATGCTAAGGAGGCATGGCTTTCAGACAGTTACACCTGAAAGGGCATTACTGACGAAGAAAAGATAGATAAGACTATTTTCCATCAGGTGACACAACACACATAATGGATCTGACCTGAAGGAAACAAGAAGCTCAGATATAAAATGTAAATTCTGATCTTATTCCCCATGGACAAGAATGTACACTGCTTGGAATGCACACATTACTAAGGCATCCATGGAATAAATGTGAAACTCAGAGTAAGCCTCTGACTTCAGCTATGATGAATAATGCAAGAGCAGTTATAAGTCCAATTAGGGATAACCTTTGGAATGCAAAGGTCTAGCAGACACTTCAAATGCAGCTGAGGAGGTCTCCTCGCTCCCCTCCGCTTACAGAAGGCACAGTCACTGGCTACAGAGTCACTCTGAATTCATCCGTACTTGTGGTGGAAACGCTCACCCAACCTTCCATTACAACGTATGCTGAACACCCATATGAACTCCCACAGGGATTAACTCTGTTATAATAAGATTACCACAAACTAAATAATCAACGCACTTCTAATTGCAAAGGTTTTATCAATACTACCTGTTGGCTGAGTTTTTTAAGGTAAGAGATAACACTGTAACTAAGTCCACAATCTAAATTATCTGATATCAGATTTGGAGCTCCCATCATCCTTAGGGCTTTCTTTAATGGCTATAAGGAAAACAAAATACACAATAGTAAGAGAGTAAGTCTTTAAAAAAAAATTGTATAAGATCAATTACAGGAAGCTAAGGCACATGGATTAGTGCTCTAGCTTTTCCACTTTTGGCAACTAAAATTCAAGTCTATTCAGATAACAGGTGACATGAGTTTGGTAGTCTAACTAGCTTGCAATGGACATTATGCCACATTACCATGACACCACACGGCATGGTGTGATTTCCTCAGAGGCTCAGTACCAGAATAGCCGGGATGATGCAAGTCCATATTGAGGTGCATTGTCCAAGCTACGTATAAAAGGTGACATGGTTCCTCCCACCACCCTTTATCTGGCCCAGCCAGTTCTCTTAGTATCAGCTTTTGAAGATCTAGCAGTTACATTAATGAACAAACAAACTGGCATTTTTCTTACCCAGTTATAAAAACTATGCCAAATTTGGTTACAATCTAAAGTATATCAGATCAAAGCTCATTTAATATACAGTGAGCTGAAAACACATTTAATTATATTGAGATACTGTTACTAATAATCAATACTACCAGAAATTTAATTTCTTTTGGAAATGTTACACCTGATCTACATACCTCTGCAAAACAGAACATTCAATACCTAAAATTTCACCGTAATTATGTCAACAAGATTTACTAGGAAGAGGTATGGTGCACAGGGTTCTGCTCACATAAGCCATTATTATACCCAGGAGAACAAAATGAGAAAAGGAACATACCAGTATGTAGTAAGGAGGCATTGTTTTTAAGTAGTTGTCAAAAGCCTGTCTCCACTTCAGATTTGGCTTAAGTTTGTGTACCTTAAACAAGTCATCTGCAACAAGGAAAACAACAAAAGAAGGTTTTGTTTACACAGTCCCAGCTCATTAGCATTATCACAAATTCAACTGCCAAGTTCTCCCCCACCCAGCTTTTCTTCTCCCTCCACCCATCTCCCAATGGCCCTTCCCCACAGAAACTGTTCTTAACCTTAGATATGAAAGATTTTTGAACCTCCAGTCCTAGCTTCAGCAGACACTCCAGAACAATTTTTCATTACAGGCAAACTTACAAGGTATGCCAGACTCAAAATACTGTGCATAACTACTGGTAACACGGAAGGTGCAACAAATTCACCTGTTAAGTTTCACCTCTCTTGCATCATCAGGGACTACCTGTATCTGATTAAACCAAGCCCCTGAAAGAGTAGGGGGAGTGGCGTACCTTCAGCACCACTGCCAGCTCATGCTAAATCAGCAAACTGCCATAGATGTAGACAAGAGAGCCTAAATAGCTACAAAAACTGCTGCCCTGGAAGAGAGGGGCAACCATATGGATTATTTCCTTTGGATATCATGTTACAAATACCTTGCTTGCCCTAGGGATGTGCATACTGCTGTTTAAAAATCACTGAGTTAAGGCACGCAGCTATTTGCTGTGCATGCTATAACCCGTAACAGTGATCTCTAAACAGAGGTGAACACAGTGTCCTGCAGTTAATCAAGTGAAATTGTAAATTACCAACTGAGATCAAGTTTCTCCTTAGTTGAGCTGTAAAATCCTGGCAAAGCGAGCCTAGTAAAGTAAAGTCAGGACTACAGAAAGGGATGTCCAAAAATTAGGTGGAGAGAGCTGCAGGTGACAGAGTTGCACAGAGGAGGGTGTGAAAAAGACAGATGCAGCAAGGAAATTGTTTTCTCCAGATGGAGCTTTCAGGAAGACGTATTTGGGGAAGAAAATTTGACTTGCATAGTATTCTGCACAAACGGAACAGATGTTAAGATACAATTTTCCAACTTCAAACCATACTTAATTACAGGGATTTTCTAATCTAAATGAATTTTGTACTGCACACCAAAAACACTCTACAGATGTTCTAGCTGTTCTCTTTCCAAGCCTGAAGAAAGAGGGTGGAGTTTGAGAGGCTAAATTAGATCTCCCTTTAAAATCTCAACACAGCACATGCTTAGTACCATTATCCAAAGGAACCTGTGATAGTATCACAACATATGGCAAATACAAAACAATATTCGTTCTTGTCTTAGAAGCCCATTAGCTTTTTATAGCAGAAGTTAACTATATCTCTCTCCCAAAACTGAAAATGAAAAACATTAGAAATCCTGTAAAATGTTCAGCGTTACAGCACATTCTAATATTTTAAAGCCTACAAGTTGATTATAACAGCTTACACTTAAAACTCCTTATCAGTGCTTTACTACTGTTCCACATCTTGCTGTGTGCAGGTTGTTCCAGTATATAATCCCTGAAGTTTGACAGCACAGCCACTCTTCAACAGTAGGGATGTTCACAATGCACAACGGTTCAACTACCCACAATCTTTGCTATATCCAAGTTCTCAAATCTAAGCAAAGCTTCAGCAAAGACTTGTCTTATCTGCAATGAGAGCCTCCCCCACAGCATGAGCTTCCTCTAAAAGGAAGAAAGTCACAGAGACAAACATGGTCGCAAGTTTCAAGATCACTAGTATCTTACCTGCCTCTATTGCAAGTTTGAGACGTGCACAGTCAGCAGATTACAATGCAGGCACTTGAAATGTACTATTTTCACTATGCCCTGGGCTGCACACAATCATTTATATAAATAAGGAAACAGTAACTCACCTAACTATCTCTCATAGATTAAATCCAAACCCTTTGGATAATATTTTATAATAATATTAAATATTATTATAATAATGTATATAATATTTTCACAAAGCAGTTTTAATCCAACCTACTGCTTTTCAGATACTATTTCATATAGTCCAGAAATCAATACAAAATTCTTTTAACTCCTTCTAAACTCAGAGAGAGCCAAAAGCACTGGATCATTGGGAAGAATGACATTTAGAAACCACTAGGAAAGGACCACAAGTTGTAACAATTCCAAGAGAACGGGTACAGCTACAGACAGATCAGTTAGTACAAGTTGTGCTCCAAATGTCTTTTATCCACTCTAGACCAATACACAGAACCACCAAATCATGACAAGCAAGATAGCAATATACATCATTTATACCCAGTGCCACATAAGGGTGCTTGATGCACTTTCTAACTCAGTGAACAACTTAAAACAAAGACAGAGAGTGAAAGATAGAGAAAATGGTCAACAAGCATTCAATTTTAGTAGTTCAGCTGGAACCTAATTACCAAAGCAGTTCATTTGACAACTGTCCAGTTGTGACAGCTTGTACCATATAAGCCAAAGAAAAAGAAGACATTATCCACGTCAAATTGCTCCTGGACAAGCACTCCCTGTTGATTCCCTGAGCATTATGATGCTTCTGCAGTCCTCCAAGGGCAGACATCACATCCCACTAATACAAGTGACACCAGCCAAGAAACAGTTGGGCAACACAGCACCCTGCTTAGATCTATCTCTATTCCCTCACTTTCCCTGTATGAATCCAGCTGTACAATTGATTTAAACAGAAGAACATCTCAAGTACAATAGCTTTGCTACTGCAGCTATCTTTCAATCTGGAAATCTCTGTAACCTGTTAACCAAACACACTGAGCATTGAAGTACCTCAGTATCTTTCTGTGAAAGGTTCTGCTTCCTGAAGCGTTCCTCAGGTTGAACATACTACAAATCCACTCTTACAGAAACAGACAGAAATCACAGAACACGATAATTTACATCCTTCCATCATGGACCACTACAAACCATGCCTTAGAGACCAAGGATAAACAACGTCCTGGAACAAGATCTGAAGGTAAGACTGTACAAGCAGGGAAATTCTTCTGGCATCATTGATGACTTTTTAGTGAATGGCCCAAGAGCAATAATTCAGAAGCCACCAGTGTACAGAAAATACTAACACAGTCCTGAAGCATCCTGCTTCCACACTTTGGAACAGCTGCTAGGCTACAGGGATGATTATATGAGACAAATTCACCTCTTTCAACAAGCAGATTTTTCTTCTTTTTGATAAAGATCAGATTAGGAAAAAAAGCATTGCCAAGTTGTTTTCCAAAACCAAACACAACAATCTTGTGCAAGACAGTAAGAATCAAATCTGTGTTAACTCTCTTAGATTTCTGCTGTTATTTTGTATCACTAAATATGCCCACAAAAACAGAAATTAAATATCCTGTATCTGTAACTAAAAGACTTAGTAACAAACAGGGAACTTTCTGCCATTGTTTTATGCCAGAACCCCAGCAGCCACGATTGGTACGGCAGTTACTCACATAGCACCTTTCCATATCATCTCTTTTTGTAGAAATGAATTTCATCATGAGATGATAAACACTGGTCCTTTGGGCAGGGAAGAACCGTAGGCTGTTTCACTGCTCTATTCTTTCTTACAGCTCTAAACAGCACCAGGGAATTCCCTCTTCCCAACACCCATAACACTGCAACTGATCTTCCAGAAAAAAAAAAAAGAAAAAAAACGAGCTGCTACTAGAGCAACTGAAAAACCTGGATACACCATACCCTAAATGAGGGAAAAGAATGGAGGTTGAAGCTTACTCCAGGTTAAGGAAGAGGCTACGTGTCTAGGAGGTGAACAGCATCAAACATGCACTGGAAGCAGGTAGCTCTCCTCCTCTGCTGGAGAGAAAAAAAGGGAGAGGGGGTATGAAAATCCTCTCCTCCCAAATTTAATATTAAAGAGTTTGCAACATTCTCTACTCTCCAATCTCCATTATTTTACAACGTCTCAAGCTAAGGCAGAACACTAACCACTTCTTAATTATTTTCTTTTTATTCTCAAGTAGCTGCATCAGCAGTCCAAGGTAAACGTATTACCTACCTAACAATGGAAGCAAAACAGGATAGTTGTAAGGCATCACAAAGAGGTTTACACAGGTTAAAGTAGTGCTTGCTTTTAAATACCCAAACGGATGGCCAAGTTCACTGTATTTTCCACTGCCGCTCACAAATACCTGAAGAAAAAGAGAATATATCACTGTATTGCAAGACCACGAAGAACACCAAGAAGTCTGAATCCAACTGCAATAAGACAACAAATTATCAAGAACAGACAAGTTTCAGGTTGCACGCATCAGGATGAGCACACATTTACTGTACAGAGAACGCAGGAACAAGTCACAGATCCAAGTCACAAAAGGAGGGTATCACAAATTATTCCAACAACAGAACTCTGGCCTTTTCAAGGTCAAGCTAGTCAAAATCAACAGCTTCCATTCAACTCACACCAGCAGTTCCAACTACTGAGTGAAAACTGTTACCTAATCAACATCGAAACTATGATGGAAAGTAGCACTAGGTTTTTCCAAAAGCAAATGGAAGCCTACAGAGAATTTCAATATAGTCAAGTGAGGAGCCTGAGGGACACATTTCTCAGCAAAATTAAATGGACCTAGAAACAGAATTAAATGAGAGCACAAAACTTATAGAGGGAACACTCATTCTAACTTTTGATAATTCCATTAGAAAGAAGGTAATGGAAACCTTGACACGTTTCTTCCAATCAACTGCAGTCTGACACCAGACCTCAAAACTGCCAGGCTTACAAAAGCTACGGTACAGTCACTTTAGGATAGTCATTATGTTTCTAGAATCAAATAAAAGGCAAGTACCTGCCAGCAGGTATGGGGAGATTTTCGTTCCAAGATGTACTGCGTTAAGGGTGAAGGTTCAAGCTCATACTTGTCAAAAGGAAGCTTGTCTATTACCATTGGTTCACAATCAACACAGGAGAACCTCACAACAGGGTGAGCTGTGCGTGGAGGCTAAAAGGAAGGGGAGAAATATAACATATCTGTTATCTGGTATTTATGGTTAAAAGAAAATTGACTCTTAGGGAAAGAAAAGATTCGTAAGTATGCCTTTCACTATCCTTTAAATTTGAACACTCCATTTCAAGTTTCCTTCAAAAAAGGAGACATGCTCTTATGACAGAATATTAAGTACTTCTCTAGTTTAAAAACACATTCTTCCCCACCAAGAGAAATATATGGTTAACATTCAGCTATGTTTCTTGATACTTGGGAGTCTCCATGCTGTTCAACCCTGACCGCAGTAACGTTTAAAGAAAACTTCCAACTCCACTTTCCAGCTTGCTGTTCTCACAGAATTACGATGATAAACCACTCACTTTGCAACCAATATTATCAAGATATTCCCTGCAGAGTTTGATTTTTTTTTCCTCTTGAGTGGGGGTGGAAAAAAGGGGAGGGAAAGGTACTGAGACCACTTGTTAAGCGTAGAACAGATCATGCCTAACAAAAGAGAGGCCTGGTAAGGCATGCTGAATGCATGATCATTCCAGTGAGAAAAGGTGAAGTTAATGCTGGTTTTATCTTATTTTCTGAATGGGTAACTTTTCTATTTCTGTTTTAATTCTTTCTGGTAGGGAGAGTCCATACATGAAGTACTACTAATCAGGAAAAAAATAAAGGTCTGTCTATCCTCACCAATAACAAACTCTCTTTGTTCCACCCAAAACGTATTTTATAAGGTCTCCAGCTAAAATCTGGGGAGTATGATGAAGGAATTTGTAGATCAATCCTCTATCATTTAAAAACTTTACCAAACTATCCCACCATACATATAGAAGCAAATCTTTCAGACAGAAAGTAACAGCATACATTACCTACATTATATTGTTCTGTGTTAAAAATAGTTCTAATTGCCCTTTTAAGGTGAAGTCAGATCATACTAGTAAACAGAGAACGTAAAAAAAACTGTATTCACTTTCGATCCATTTATTTAGGTGTAGAATCCTTGTTTTCAGTTGTTATTTGACTTACCAGTGTTGGTGAATTCTGATCAGGCCAAAAAGATTCTGGGATTGGCCAATGCCCAACAGGAACACCAGTTTTGGGGTTAGGCCGTACATAAATGAGTTTATGACAACTATGCCACGGTTGAGAAGCAAATGAATTGATGGGCCTGGATGAATCAACAAGTCCATCTAAAATTTAAACAAAGCAAAATAACAACAAAAAAAGAAAATAAAAAGCTACATGGCATGCATTTGTCTTCCAGCAAAATTTCTGTATTAGTAACCAATAAGGTGCTTCATTACAACTGTTTCAAAGACACAGATCTTTACATCAGTGGTTGAAAAAAGCTACATTAAGTGTAAAACACATAATCTAAAAAAAAACAAAAACAAAAACAAAAAAGGTAACATTTGTCCATCTGCCCTTCCACACTTGTCGCATTAACAATTAGATAATCAGCGCAGCAGGGTACTTTCATATTATGGAAAATGCTATTTGTCTAAGATCAGTACTTGGACATACATCTGATGTGTAATAGCAAGTCTACCATTTTAGTTCTGCTGCACCTGTAAAGACTGATAGCTTGCATTTACAGTCTTTCTCTGTGGGATGCAAAGTTCAGTGACTGACATCGCCACTCATGGAATCTGAAAGTGGAGAAAAGTATCATGGAAAAGTCTAATGCTTCTGACAGGAGCAGCTTTTGTCACGTTCTTAATTAGTAAGCAGTCTCAGAGTACTTTATCCCCACTGTCTACTGAAAAAAACAGCGTCATCTGCCAGTGTGCTGCAGCACAGAGCTCCCTCCACTCTGACTGCAAAGGGCTTTGTAGCAGCACAGCATCTCAGAATGCATTTTCAAAGACTGCTCTTCGATGCATATGTCACAAAGGAGATCAACTTTTTAAAGAATCTTACAAATATTTTAGTTTACTAATCTGACCTGCGTCAGACTGCTGGCCAATAATGCTGCACCTTTCAGACAGCCATCAGTTTTTGTTCCTCTGCATTATATACACAGTGATTTCTATAGCTTTGCTAAACAGAACCAGATTTATCACTAGTTGAGGACTTCCTCGATTTATACAAAGGCAGAAGCTCTCGGTATCTTCATGCATACGTATTCACAGAACATCACCACTTAAAATGTGACAAAAAGGAAAAAAACAATTTCACCAGCTGTTCTGCCACAGGAGAGCACCTGGGCCACCAGAGACCCAAGAATTTGCTGAGATGCTGTCCTGCTTGGCCCTACAGGAAAGCCTTGAGCATACTTCCAATCAAATGATATTTATTAAGCAAAAGGAGAAAAAAAATGTATAAAGCAAGAAAAAAGTGATTAAAACAAACAAAAAAAATGAAAATAAAGTTAAAAACAGGTTCTGCTAGGATGCTCAGAGGATCCTAAAAGCTTTATGCTTCTGACATTCCAGGAATACCCTTATTTCCTAAGTATAAAACGGTCACAGCTCTTGCCTTTTCAGCCATGAATTCTGCAAAGCTAACAGCCTGTCCCATGTTAAGAATGCATTTTCCTATTTGGTCATGCACTTTACTTGCAGCTGGCAGATCAATTCCTTGTTCTTAGCACAGACTTTTTCACTTGCAGCTAGGAACGTTCAGGAGTTTGTGATCTGTTAAGAGAACGACTCAAATACACTGCTCCTGAATTTATTTCCTTTATACAGAAGTTTTGACAGCACTAATTCAAACTTTAGCACTTTCATTAAATACTCACTTCCCTCTGTTGCTTCCTTCAGCCTCCAAATGAAGAAGCGAAGAAAGTGACAGGAAAGCTGGCAAGCACGGAGATTAGCCATTCACATTCATACACAAACCAGCACTTAACTCACCAAAAACCAAACTAATACTGGGAACAATATAGCAAAGACAAGACTAAACAAACACAACTCGAAAGTTATAAAAAAGTACATCCACTGTGATTTGGGGTATTTAAAGAGCAACCAGAGCTGTCTCACTGAAGCTTTACAGTTTTATCACTTTTTTAGACTGTATTAGGCCTGTGGTAAATCCTGTATGCAATGGTGAAAAGTTAGCAGGAAGGAAACCAAAGACACTTGAGGACATCTGCATGCACACAGAAGACTTTCTTTTTTAAACATTAGCAGAAAAAAACAATTACTGTACCTTCTCCAATAGGAGCTGGATCTGGTCCTGACTTTTCAAAGTTAATAACAACTCCACTTTGGACTTTTTGAACTAGAGATTCTAAACACTGATTCAACATTCTTTGTGTCCGAACACAGTAAGAACGACCTACAAAAGAAATCATTACACTCAAAGCTTTCCTATTCTTCCTGTGCAATTTAAGGAAGATATTATGTTACATGAAGTCACACTGCCAAGGCTTTCAGCTTTATCAAAAATAAGAGCAACAACCACAGTAGAAATTGATGTAAAATGCTTTACAAATACAATAAAAAAACCTGTTCAAATTTTTCTTAGCTAAATCAGGCTGGATTAAGACCAAGTTTATAAAGGCCCCCAACAAATTCTGATTTTGTAAACTCTGTAAAATCCATCTGCTTTTGTCTTTCCAAATCTAACCAACCCCAATATAAACCCAAACTTCCCCTCCCATGCAACACTTTTCAAGAATCAATTTAACAAAAACTCTGAGGACGATCTTGAAGAACAAACTCCAGAATTCATTATTTTATGATTCAATTTAACTTATCGGCCAATTGGCAGAATTAATATCCCAGTAAGTAATACCTCTTCCTCTCAACATTTATGCTAGTAAATAACAAATCTTATGTGTGAGCAAAGCCAGTCTCTGGAAGGACAATCTAAGACATTTTCAATTATTCCTATACTGCTGCACTGAGGGAACACTCTCACATCTAGTACATCTGAAAATGGAACATGGCTTTCTTTAAACAAACTCCTGTTCACCAGGAAACCAGGAAACTAAGCTCAAAAAGCATCACAAAGACTCAGGCAGACACTGAGTAATTCTGAGTGAGAGAAAAATTAAAGCAAAAAACAAATCAAATGCATGTTTTAAGACAAATGCCAAATGTAAACCAAAGCAAAGTAAAATCCAGTTACCTCCTGTAACTTCACACATCTGCGTGATAGCAGATTCATCAGTAGGCACACTCCCAAGCTGCTCTGGTTCAACAGATGCAGCTCCTGGCAAACGCAGCACTAGAGCAAACAGTCTTTGATCCCAACGAAATGGTTCTTTGGTTAGTTCACTTCCAGGTAAAGGAGAATTCAAAGGAAGATGAAGCTGGTAAAGAAACATTTAAGAATCTTTTCAAGTATTTGACAAGCCATCGAAAAACATAATATTGAATTCTATCCATTTCTCTGTAAAAGGACCCCATTTCTCTTCTATCCATTACTTTATCTTAAGTTATAGCCTGGAAATACATATGGTCTACGAATTTAGGGGCTGAGCAATAACTACATATCCAGTTTTCTTTCTTTGTAGAAGAGGCTGATGAAAAAGAAGTACTCTTTGCAAAAAAAAAAAAGCACAAATAATATTCATCTTAGCATAGCACCAATTTGTAAGATCATAACTTAGAAGAATTTAATGGCACTTTACCTCCTCTTGAACTCCAGCTGTATTCGTCAGTTTGTTTCCATCTGTGATGGTAATCAAAATAGATGGCTCAAGAAAAAATGGATTCCTTCCCTAGAGACAAAAGCATAGGACATTCAGTTGCAGACTAATATTGTTGTCATTATGAAGCATACAATAAGATGAACAATTTATCAAACCAGTCCTGAAGTTCTCTTTCAGCAAGTGCAGAGCCATACAGAGCTACTTACAACGTGCACAGACACTCACTAATCACATTTTTAGAATTACTCATCTTTTTCCTCCAGTAATAACTACAAACTTTTCTGTTCCACCAAAGCATGGTATATCAATTCTGTGAAGTCAGTATTGCACAGTAGGGCAAGAACTGAATACTTTTAGCTGAACTTTCCAAACGTCGGAAAAGAGAAAGGCAGAATATTAACCACAGATAAAGTGAAACTGAAAATAAAATCTGCTGCCATCCAGTGTACATCCTCTAGTGCAGCAACTATCTGTCTACCGATTGAG
Organism: Odontophorus gujanensis; assembly: GCA_013399175.1. Lineage (NCBI taxonomy): Eukaryota > Metazoa > Chordata > Aves > Galliformes > Odontophoridae > Odontophorus > Odontophorus gujanensis. The sequence continues at coordinate 169,153 of VXAB01006122.1, read as the reverse complement.
TTATTTATACTGCTACTATGAAGTTCAACATTAAAAAAAAATGCTAGTGTTATCTCATGGTATGATCAGAACACGCAGTAAGAAATAAAAACTTTCAAGTTTTAACACACTTATCCAACAGAACATTAAAAAATAGGGAAAAAAAAAACAAAAAAGATATACTCGACCCATCAAAATCCCTCCCCTCACATCATTCAGAAACACACAGAGAAAGAGGAAGATGAGACAGACTTGTTACCTGTCCATAGTTGTCTATTCCAGACACTAATCTATTGAGATTTAACAAGTCAAATGATGATCTGAGTGCCTGACCAAGGGTTGTTAGTCCTGATGCCTGCAGATTTTTCAGTTCATTCATAAACGTTGCATGATTTTCTTTCCATCCAGCCTGTTAGACAAAACAACAACAAAAAAAGCTTAAGTTTTGGTTTTGCAACAAGCTTGAATCAGCTGCAAGTTGTCATTAATCCCCTTTCCACAAAAAGAAAAAAAGATTATATTCCTCATTACCACTTACACGCTACATGCACCTCATCCACAGCTGCAGAACTTGATGTAAAATATACAGGAAATATACAGTGAGAAACTGACAGCTTCCTCCTGTTCCTCCTCCAAAAAATCAAGAGTACAAGAAAGGACTACAAGAACTGCTCCTGTCCCATTGCTGCAGCTCAGACATCCGAGGTTATCTCCTCCCTGGTGTACCAGGCTCAGCAGGAACCACTGCTCTCTTCTCCAAGTTATGCAAGAGCCAAAAAGGACAGGATTTTCCTGTACTTTTTGAACAGTTACATCCCACTGCTGATTTCTAGAACATGCTATGGGTTGGGTAGATAGCAAGAAGACAAGCTTGGAGTCATAAACAAATTTAAGAACAGAGCGAAAAGGGAGGAGATGAGAATCACTGTCTCAGCTGAATTCTCAGGCCTGAGCTAGGTTTTCTTCTTCCCTTCATAAGGAAATACCATAATCAAAATTAATTATAATTAATTATAATAGAATTGCAACAGAATTAAAATTAATAAGAATTAATTAAAAATGCACAACTCATAAAACTGCAGGAACTGAAGCATCAGGAAAACCCCCGGAGATGCCATGGTCTGGGACTGCTTACCCTGTCCAAAAGCCTCTAATGGCAAAGCATGTGAAGGTGAATGCTTTGAGTAGCTCAGTTCAAAGAGCACAGAGAGGATTCTAAACCTCCAGAGCTGTTCAGTATGAGGCATCCTCAGAGCCACCTCCTAAAAATGCTGAAGCACTGCGTGCTCAGTACTGTGTCTACATGCATCACGCCTATGTGAGACATCAGCACATATGTAATGCCTTAACGAGCCATTCCCATGCTTCAAATCATTTGCTTTGTTGTTCATAATGAGTTATCGAGCAACAGAGAGTGCTTTCTCACCCAAAATCCAGAACTTCTGGAAGTGAGCAATTACAAAAACTGTGTGTCAATTCAGTGAATCCTTTGATGATCCTGTCTGCTAATAGCACCTACCATATGAGTTGCTCCTATTGGAAAAAGCCAGGTTCTTGTTCAAAAACTGCTCGTCATTAAAGACTGCTATTGGAGTTGCTTTACTGCTGAGAAGCAAAACATTTACAAAGGAGACACCGTTCCTCTACCTCCTGATGGCAACTCCATTGAATTCAAAAGGTTTTTTTTGTTTGTTTTTTTTTGAGGGACTGCTACTCTGGGATTATTCCCTCCCATTCTGACAACACTACTCAACTCTCAGCTCCTCCTCCATCTGACCCAGCCACAGAGGATCACCACGCGCCAACCACACTGCCATTCTGCCAGAGCACAACAGAGCCAGCCCACTTCAAGGAGGAGCTCAGCTGTGCTGCTAAGTCTTCAAAGAAAACCCACTCCCCAGAGAAGACCTGTGGCTTTGGAATAAACAAACTAACACCAAATGCATTTCAATTAAATGACCAAGGACACCAAACCCAAGATTTCCTAATTTCACACCGAGTTTTAAATAAAGATTAGTTAATGTACTACGTCCTCCAACTTAGCCTCAAATTAAGTTCATGCTTTGTTTTGGTTTCGCTGTGTTTTGTTTGTTTTAATTAGAAACACTGAAGTTAATGACAAGAAGGTCTCCTTCTGTTAAATGGTTTTCCAAGAAATAGTCTGTTCAATGTATATAATTAAACATGTACTTTGAGGACAGAAGCTCGAGGCCAAGAAGACATTTTTTCTCCTCTCCATTTATGCAGTAGAACCATTCTCATGGCAAAATAAAGACTCAAGTATGTAACATGGAGCATATGCATTGTGAGTTCAACAAAGCACTTTAAAGTGATTAAATAATAATCCTTCCTAATTCAAAACACGCCCAGTAATGCCACTCAGAAAAAAAATTAAAAAGTACTGCTTTTATGGAGCACTACTGCAGAAATGGTAAGGAGCAATTAAAAAAAAAGCAACAGCCATCACACATCCAAATGTTAAGAGAACCAAATGCAAACATATCCTCCAAGAACCATGCATCCTCTACAGATCAGTAATTTTTAAGTCAGAACCAATTCTAGCACAGAGTCACTTCCCATTACCTTCAATATTACATTCCTACTTAATAAATGTTGGGCATAAAACTAATAGCCATCTGAGCAGCCATTACCTTGGCACTATACTTCTATGCTATCCCTTGGTGGCTTATACAAAGTAATTCTGGCCTCCCTGTGCATACCAAACAACTTTTCAAAGACAGCTGGGAAACAAAAAACACATCACCAGTACTGTAAGCAAAAATCCACTTGTTTATGCCAAGAAGAGGTGTCAAGGCAAGAGAACAAATGACACTGCATTTTCGTGTGCAGCTTCTGGACCTCATCCTATGCAGCCCTGAGCACCATCACCAGGAGCTGCAGCGTGCCAGCCTCCAGCCCTGACTTCAGTCAAAATCTTACTGGGAAAAAGGCAGAGTCCCTAACAAGTAACTCGTTTTGTGGTGGCTCAGTTTGGAGATGAATCTGCGCCCTGCTGTTTCACCATACAGCTACGAGAGCATTTTAGCAGCTTGGTGAGGTCAAAGAGGTCCTCCTGTCAGCACTCTGCCCTTGACTACCTACAATTCGGGCAAATGTCAAGGTCAAAAATCTAGCAAGGACGAGCCATTGTTCACCTCAACCAAAACCACAACAAGCTGAACATCAAAAGCAAAAGAACTGAACAGCAAAAGAAAATCTAATTCAGGATCAGTAATTTAAAGAGACCTTCAAGACACAGGAGAAAGGAGAGAAAAATATTTCAATTGCAAGAGGTTGGAAACAACACCTTATAAATACTTCATCAAAAAATAATCAGAACAACAACAACAAAATAGCCACTACATTTATCACACAAGCAAGCAATATTAAAACACAAGTAATACATGACAAAGCTCTGAACGTGCAACACGTGTGCTGCAACCCAGCCACACTGTACTGCTTTCACAGGAGATGCCCAAACACGGAACAGCAGTTCACTGCATGCTGGATTGCCTTCAGAGCTGACTGAAAAAGTGTAACATCACCAAAAATAATATCCCGAGTTAGGAGACAATTTGCAACACAGCAAGCCAATCACAACAGCCTGTGTTACACTAACCACTAGGTACTGACGCCTGCAGTTTGCCTCCCAAATCTTCAATTCTGTTTGCTGGTAACTTTACATCAGATCTTGTCGACGGGGGAAGGAGGGGGAACACCATCCATCCATCTCCTTTCTGCAGAGGTACACAACGCCCACACTGCTCCCACTAGTTCAGATCTGATGTTCAGAGATTTACCAGCACAGTTGATGAGAGGTACTAATTATGCCATGGAACACTCTGTACCATTTTAACATTTAAAATTTCTAAAATGAATCACCACCACACAACACACATCACCTACCAACTTCATCTGCACCAACGTTTGTTTGCACTGTGCCAATGGGGCAGGACAAGGACTGGCTCCAACACACAACCACAGACATAAAACTCCTCTTCAAATACTTAGGACTCCCACTCTTGAGAGAACAGAGCCCACAGGTTCTGCCTGCTCCTTGTCTGCAGTGGTTCCCAGTACCTGCATGCTTCTATGTGCCATAGTGTCCTGTTGCTGCACAGCATCACACAGCCCTCAGTAAAGAAACCTGTAAAACCCATTCTTATCTGTTGTTGGCACAGAACAGCATCACAACATTCAGCTCTAAGACATGAGATCAGAAGACCTCCAGTGCCAAGTGATCACAGCACACAGGTCTGAAACCAGCTGGTTAAAGGGTGGCACTGAGCACAAGGAGTTCGAGCTGCCCTGGTGTTGGAGCACTGCTGCAGATACAGCAGCAGATCGTGCTGGGCTGCAGCAACACTTGTGGGAAGAGGATCCAGCAGTGATGGGACCAAGAGCATAACCACTGTGTTATGCTCTCCAGCACACAATAACTAACCTGTATTACCAATTCCACTCCCCGTTCTTCCAGTGCCCCCTTCCCCTAGGTAAAGGTCTGAAACACACAAGCAGCTGCTACCCAAGTCCTCTGGAACAAACGAGGATTGTGGACAACACTGGACAAAAGATGAGCACGCCTTGGTTAGCAAGCCATGGGAGCTCAGCTTTGGGTTTTCATGTGAAAATCTGTTTTTGTGAAGCAGAACATGGAACAGAGTTTCAGGGTGAAGTTTAGACAGGACCCTACTGCAGACACAAGAGGCAATGCGCTGCTGTTTGGCCGTTTTAGAAACACCATTAGAAGCACATCTAAAAAGCACTGGGAAGAGTGGAGCAACTGAAACACGGGTGTTCTGAACAGCACTTCACCCTGACTCTCAGTGCCCGCTGCTCTTCCATTCCACCAGGTTTCCTTTCAGCACCAGCCATCCCTGGCTCTGTCCCCCCACGTTCTTCCTGCTGCCAGCACTACTGGAAAAGTCACAAGGAAAAAAGACAATAGCTAAGAGGTTACAGAGCATGTGCTATCATCACAAGGCATTCTTCATGACACATTGTTGGGACTAGAAGAATTGCTCATGATCCTCTAGCTTTACAGCACAGAGCTGAGATGACACAGCACGATCCACATTCACGCTGAAAATCCTCACATTCTTCCCATCCCTCCCAAAAGCACACTGCTGAACCAGCATGGCTCACCAAATGTTACAGGTCTCACACCTTATTCTGAACCTCAAGAAACAAAGCAATAAATCCAGAGGTCATCTCATCAACGTGTTTCCCCCATTCACACCATGATGCTGTGCAGGGTGCTGCCAGCCCATCCATCCAACAGCCACAGCCCCCACAGCCACAGCCTGCATGCACTGCCTGCCACGACTTTAGGAACCAAGTGCTCTGACTCCACAGATGCAGATTTTCCCATTAAGTAAAGTGGGTTTTTTTAGTTCAGTTTTTTTTGTTTTTTTTTTTTAAACCCTTATTAGCTCTGCAGCCAACGTGCTACAAAGACCAGTACTAATGCACTACTGTCACTTCTGGGAAGAACACACAACAGCAGCTTATCCACGCCGTGGATGTTTGTTTGCAGTTCAGTTAGAAGACATCCATCTTACAAAGATGTGTAAGGTTACACGCTGCTTTACATTTCCAAGAGTTTAAAAGCATCCCAGAAAACAGTGCTGAACCAACAACTGCCTCCAACTTTAAAAAGTAAAATTACAGAGTTGATTCTGTAGCCCATAATAATCTTTAACATTTCCTATGCTGCTTTCCTGGGGAGTCCTCATAAGAGGTTATGAAAAGAAATACGGTGAGTGGGTTAAATGTGAGATTGACCCTTTAGTTCAGAAGCTAATAAGTAAGAAGGTCTGTCTTCCAAACAGTCTGCAGACTGAGCAGACACAGGTCTGTGGAAATTGCTGATCCCGATCTGCACAATTACTGAGTTCCTCTATAAGGATGCACGTTTCTCCTTGGCACTTCACTAAAACCTTAACCCTAGAAAAACACACTGCTTACATTTAAAGTGGATTTCTATACAGTCAGTTTTTAAAATTACTCTTCAATTAACAAGAAAAATGCAAAGATTACTTTTAATTACTCCACACTACGTTTTGCTGCTGTTGTTGGTAAGAGCCACATATTAAGCAGAACATTGCAACACGTGGTTCATGAAGGAAGGAAAGCTTCCAAGGCTAAATCAGGAGAGAATTTCTTAAACAACAATCTGCATCTAAAATTCACAAAAGCAACTGACTCCGCCCTTGTTTGGTTGTTTTGTTTTGTTTTCCTTTGTCTTGTTTGTTTTGTAGCCTACGCCATTAAATAAAGCCAGGGCTACAAGCATGCAAAAATACAGAAGAGGAGAACCACTGAAGGCTGCAGACATCCAGAATCTTCCCAAAGGGCCCTCAGGGCACCGCCATCCCCTCCAAAAGCACCCATCTTCCAGAAGGCCACAAGCTGCCTTCCAAGTCACACAGCACAGAAATAACTTTTTCCCCCCATTTGACTGCAACTATCTGGAGTATGAAAATGCCACAGGAGGCAGCATTAAGACCTGTCTTACCCCAAACAAGCTCAGATCATCACTCCTGTATGACTGCAGCAAGTCACTGTTCCTCCTGGCAAGCTTTTCCAAAGAACCAAGCAAGGACAAACACTGCCCCAGTGTCAGCAGCCTTAATTACTTTTTTCCACTGCCACGCTGTGTGAGAATCAGCATTTTGCACTATTAGCTTTTCATGAAGGTTAAAAATAAATACTCATTTTCAAGATATCACACAAGTATGTTGTGCCTATTCTTAGCTCCACCACCAAGCCAGGCTGTGAGGCCCAGACCTTCTTACAGAAACATGACCAAGCCATGAAAAGGTACACATGCAGAACAAGAAAGCAGCACCAACGGGGAGGAGGCAGCTAATAAACACTATACCAGGCAGGAACCAGTTTCACAAAGGACCTCCCTTCTTGTAGAAGATCTCACTGCAAGAATACAACTAGGGAGATCCAACTTAACTGTTTGATTACACATTTTAAGCTTCTATTTTTAAAATAAAAGCGACCTTTGCACCGAGGATGAATTAAGCCTCTTAGTGCAAACATATCTACTTTTGTCTAGTTTATCCTGTAGTCTTAAGGGCTTACATCTTTGAATGTGTCCAAGATCAAAAAAAGAACCAAATAAAAAGATAAAAAAACGAATTACTACACTGGCTATGAACAACAGATGTTGGTTTCCATTCCAATCCTGTGGCATCCCACCAACAGCACAGGGCAGCATCCCACTTCAGACAACCAGGTTTTACTTTGCAAACTCCTGTTTAGAACAGAATGGCTCAAAACATTTCTGATAAGAATCAACACAGCAACACGGATTCTCCTTTCCTGTAAGGATAGGTAGTGGGTTTACAAATGTAACTAACTTCCAAAACTAAGGACAGAAGTGACAGTCCAGCAGAGCTTTGTCTATCCATCGAGACAAGGTCTGTTTCTGAACAGCCCTTCCATTTAAATGCTCTTTTTTCAAAAACTCCGTCATCTTGCATTAACCTTTTTAACAAGAGGTCTTCATTTCAGGATGTAGCAAACTACTTCTCTCTTTTTGAAGAATCACTCTGAATATTACTGCTTTTAAGAAAGGAAAAGGTACACTGCTATGCAGAAAACTCCTTCGTTCAGTCCTTCTCCTCGTCACACCGGTTCCTGTACGAGCACACTGACTGCAAGTCACAAATAGAAGGCAGATAGCAAGAAGCAGTCACTCCATATAGGGAGAAGGAAAACCAACATGTTTATGCATGTTTAATAGCACATCTGAGCTTTACTCTACTCAATTTGACGTTTCTCAAGAAAGGGAAAGTGCTTTTTAAAGGCTGCTCTCTGCTGGAGAGCAGAGTGCCACCTCTGTGAGCACCGCCTGCTTGCTTCAGGGATGCCAACTCCACAGTTGTTTTCAATGAAGTAATTTTTGTAGGCAGACATACACAGCAGTCCTTAAAAAGCAAATCTCACTTTTATCACCTTCAGCTTTACTTGTTCAATTCGGACAGAGGGTTAATTAAAAGCAAAAAAAGGGCCCCTGTGCACGCACAGTGCACACTTCCTTCATTGAAAGATCTAAGTGATAAGACAGGCTGAAGAGTGAGGTAGGAACTGGTTGGTGGGGGATTCTCAAACACTATTAAGTAGATCTTGTTTTGTCCTCAAAATAAGTAGACAACTGGTATTTGCCTGAGTGCTACTTAAATAACTGACTTTTGTTTGCTTCTCTTCTTAAATTCATTGTGCTTAACAGAGTAAGTGCCAATTGCTGGTTTGGAGCTGTCAGTCATTCATTCTGAAAGCCAGTCTTGTAAAAATAGGCAAATTCCATGACAAAATCAAGCACAGCAGAAGCTGCATGGCAAAGCTGGCTCTGCTCAGCACGTCACCAGCAGTGAAAGATGTTAGCATTGAGACAGATTAAACCTTGCCATCAAACACACAGAGAGGAACTGCTAAACGGTTCTTTCTCTCCAGTAAATGAGCACAGAACATAGACTCCTGAAGCAGTTATCAATAACATCCTATGCAGCCTACCTACCTGTCATTCAATTCAATTCTAGATTCTGCAGTGTTTTTTTCTCCTCCCCAAACTCTCAGCTGGTAGCTCACTAAGCGTCCAGCAAATGCAGAGAGAAAGATAGGCCTCTCCCATCTACCTCAGCCTTCCTTCCCTCTTGTACCTATCTGACACCAGCTTCCCTCGTGTTCCTCCAGCTGCTAATCTGCTTTGCACCGAGGTGCTCTGCCTGTTGGTAAGCCTCCAGCTGTCTGGAAAAGGAAATGTGAACAAGTCAGACCACTGAGTGCTCGCATTTGCAAGAAGTCAGACTTTCTGTACAGAAAACTGATCATTTCTTCAAAGTCACAGGGGACCACTGATCAACGACAGCCTGACCTAAAACTATTAAGTAGAGATATTTCTCTAACAGAAGGTTTCGAAGAGCAGTCACACACTCTTAAGAGCTTTTGAATCGGTTCTCAGACGAGCACAGAACGCGGAGCTGGGCCCAGATTCTGGGAGCCTATTTATAGCACAGTCACAACTGACTCCTGAATTCACAAACAGTGCAAACACACACAATTTCAGATGCAGCAGAGTAAACTTAACTTCAGTTCTCCCAGTCCCCTGACTTGTCACCCAATCACTTGGAAGGTCGTATTACAAAATCACACATGAACCTAATACAAAAGCAGTAATTCTATGACTGTCATAAATAATATTCCTCAAGCACTGAGGAAAGGCCGTATCATTACCAGCAGCCCAAGACAGCAGTCACTGGGGAGCAGGGCACTCCAGTTAATAAGTCTGCATAAGACCACCATTGTTTTTTTCTGGGACTGGAGTAGCAACACAAACCCACGAGCAGACCACGAACAGCAGGACGGGAGGTTTAACAAAATCAAGACTGGAAAAACAAAGAGCTGAATCTTGCTTTCCCTTTCAAAACTCTTTTGGGAAGAGATTTGAGTACGTGCCCCCTTTACAGAGAAATTGTGGGAGAGATTGCCGTAAACTCCTCCTCTCTTTTCTGCATGGCTGGAAAACAGCAAAAGCTTGGGGGAAGGAGGGCAGATGAGAGGACTTTTCCCATCTCTTCCCACACTTCTAGCACCATTATTTGGGAAAAGCTTAAGAAACTGCCCTAAGATCTTGTCCATTTAAACCACTATACACATGTTCAGGCATAGAAAAAATATACATTTGCAGAAATGAAGCTGTAACAAAAAACAACTCAGCAAATACAAATTAGAGAAAGTCACAGAAGTTCATTACTGACACATCAACCCTCAGCACGGCCTCTGAACTGCAGATTGTGGGACTTTAGGAAGGCAGAATTGTAAGTGATATGCTTGGCCTGCTTTTTCTCTCCCCCTCCCCCCAACCTGGTATTCCATTATCAACCACTTTTTGCTCAAGAAGTGGGGTTGGCACATCCTGGGTGTATAGCAGTGCCAGGTTAAAAGCACAGATGGGAAGGAGCAAGCTCCTACTTCCAACAACCCATTAATACAGTCTTCAAAACCAGGATGCACTACATTCTAAGAATTAGATAATACATTTATCCCAGTCAGAAGGCCAAGGATGTTGTCCCGGACAGCACCACTGCTTTTAAATCCACTCTTCTCACCCAATAAAACTAGGAACATATGTGAGCATACATTCCTCCAATACCTAAAATTAAACACAAGTGTTTTTAACTGTAATGGACACCTGCCACTACTGGATATAAAGGAGTCAGACTGTAGACATCATTTGCTCCCCAGAAGCTCAATATTCAAAACGAGGACAACTTTAGTGCAGGTCAGAGTGCAGGTCAGTGGAGGGAGACACACCTGACAGCATCCTCTCTACAATTTCCATCTAGAAAGCAATTTAACAGTATAAACATAAAGCTGCATGTTCTTACTGCAAATAATATACTATCTTTCCCTCCTATGACATAAAATAAGTGGCTTGATGATCAACAGAAGCTACAGACAGGCACCTTTCTGTTGACTTGTGTAGGTTCCTATCTCTGCACAAGAGCAGGTTTATGCATTACACAAGCACAGCACGTGTTTAAAACACTTAAAAATTTCTTTAATTGCGGAAAATGTTGGAAGTGCAGTAGCACTTGCAGATGATTGCAGTACGAACCACCACCCACACACAGTCACAGAATCAACCATGGAATGGGATGGTATGGAATGCATCTTAAAGACCCAGCTGTGAGCCCCTGCTGTGTGCTGGCTGCCCCCACCGTGTCAGGATGCCCAGGGCCCCCTCCAGCCTGGCTGTGAGCACCTCCAGGGACTATGCAACGAGCTTAAGAGATTCCTACCCACTCCATCTTACTGTCTCTACCTTCCTGGACACCTGTCTCTCCAGATACATGGCACCCCAACGTTTCATAGGGCCACATCACACACTCTGAGCAACCTCACCTCAGATAAATGGCACAGAGGGCCTTGAGCAGTCCTCTGGTTCCTCTCACAACCACTCTCATTGTCACATCTCAAAGTGTTTTCAGACCTCCCATCCTGAGGACAGTTCCAGCACATCCCCTCATTGCACAAACTGCAGCAGAAGCCTTTCATTTAGGTAAAATGCCACTGCATGCATGTTGTTCTCTTGAGATGTTCTTTCCCACCACAAACGAACCAGCACTGCTGTTTTAAAGGCTGCAGGTAAACGAGTTCTGAACTACACAAAACCAGTTCACATCAGTTAACCCACAAGATTATTCCCATTGCTTGTTTCACTGCTAAACTTAAGCACTATCTGTGAGACGCTAATCAAATTACATAAAGAAAAAGAGGATGAAGCGGTCACTGAACAAAACTACTGCACGTACTTGGAGAGCAGGCTTGCAAAATACGTTCACTTGCCAAGTTTGTTTTCTCCTCTGTTAAATCAAAGGACCTAATGAAACGCCAACTACAGCAGCTTGCAGAAGGAAGCTGAATTTTATCTCTTTTGGAAGCAATGTTTTTTTTAAGACATACAGAATGTGGGCTAGACTAAAGTTTTCCTCAGATAACTCTAGCTGTTAAAACCAAAGGGGCACCACAACAGCTAGTGAGGATGTGAGAACATGCCTTCAGCTGGCTGAAGTATGCTGGTGCTGCTGTAATGCTCCGTGTTGAAGAAGACAGGATGGTAGCTGAACCACAGCAATTTCTGGGGTGCTGTGATGTAGTTATGCAACCAAAGTAGTGATCCATCAACTATGATCAGTATTTATTCATTGGATTGGCAGACCGTTCTGAGAATGCTTTAAGGTTAGGGTCCAATTTGAAAATCAGCATACTAAAAGAAAGAAAAAAATCTAAAAAATCAGCATTTATATGTTAGAAGTACCAAAAGGTGTCTTTTTTCCTCAGCTATTCACTGTATTTCAAATACTATTTAATTCTACAACGGGTACCACTCAGTCCTATTTGTTTCAATCATTATTACCAGAACTGGGCACACAGATTTTCATTAGTGCATTATTTTCAGCATAAGGACTTTCTTCATCAGCTCTGAGCACAGTGTGCGATAATAATCTGCCACACTATCACACAGCTCTCCAACCAGAAGGGCCACTTTTAATAAAGAACCAGCTGTGGAAAGGCTCCTCCCTCCATCTTAAGGCCTTCCCATAATACACTTGACACAAAACCAGGAGAAAACCCTCACCACAGGAAATCCAGTTCCCAGGGATCTGTCGGACACTTGGTGTTTGTACCCAGTCCCAAACAGGGATCAGGAAGAAGGATGTGTGTGTTACACCTTGTAAAGAGATTAAAAAAATATAAAGCCACTTTCCATGGGGGGGGGGGGGGGGGGGGGGTTTTGGCAAATTTCAAGTT